>VZTI01000839.1:1217085-1283544 GCA_013397865.1 Struthidea cinerea
TGCAAAATAGTGCGGAAATAGACAGCATATCATTAACCTTCTTAAGGTTTGGGGGTTTTTGTTGCAAGTCAGACAGATGGTGGATATAATGATCTCACTTTTCAGTGCTCAAAGTGTGCGCAGGCTTGGTGAAGAGGAATGCACGGTGACATGAGAAATTTTTAAACCACTTCTGCCACACTTTTATGTGGCCTCGAGCAAACCATTTCATCACTCACCTGTTTTCCATTCTCCAGATGGAAATGCAAAAACATTTGTACCTCACAGGTGAGTTGTGTTGTAAAGTCATTCATTTATAAGATATATTTACACACACAGGAGTGCTGTAAGAACAGTAATAAATACAAGAAATGTTGAAGCCAGAAAAGAATTGAGGCTCAAAAGGCAGGGAAAACAAGAGTGCTCAACTCACTTCTGTGCCTCTGAAAATTCCTCCAACGGTTCTCACTTGGGTCTCAGAAGTCCCTGAGTCGATATAACCCTATACATTGCATTTAGTGTTGAATTTGCACCGTAGTTGAATCTTTGACTTTATTTCCCCCTGCTCAGCCTTTAAATGCTGCCCAAAGTTTCTGTTTCTGACCACACAGGGAGAATTATGCTTAAGTCACCTTGTGTTAAGCCTAGGCTCAGTATTTAGATATATTTCCCTCCTGCTATTCCCCCAATACCATGTGGTGCCAGTATGTTCTGTTATAATCTCAAGCAGTTCACTGGCATACATGTTTATTTTCTCATTTCTGTTACACTGCTGTTCAGTTTCCTGGTTTCTGAACTCTAGAAATTAATTTTAGCATAGTTGTGCCATGTCTTGCATTCACAGAACCTGGCTCATTTCTGGTGCCCTCTGTCGCACACTTTGAATTTTTGCATTGTGCTGCCTATAACCTGGGAGTCAGGAGCAGCCACACTACTCCCAGTACTGCTTCGTGTGTACTTATCAGGGCCAGGGGCCTGCCAGGTAATGTTAGATTTCCTAACATTTCCTAACTAACATCTCCTACAAAATGCATCGTACTAGACTGTTTTTTGAAATGGATATAGAGGTTTTTTTTCTCTAGCTTTGATATTATGCATAGACTTAAGGCATTAATTACAGCATCATTTTTGATGGCTTTGTAATTCAAAATTCAAAATAATGGCTTGCAAAGGGCAGAGCGCAATATTTTTAGGAAAAGGCTTTCAATTCCAAATGGAATTAAATGCAGAAAAATTCAAAAAACAACTTGCTTATTGCAATACTCTGTTCATTGTGTTCACAAAGTCTATCAAATATTCGTGGGGTTATGGGTTCTCTTCTTGCAAATATGGAATTTTCTCTTTTGCCTTTGCTGCAGAAGAGCAGTGCAACTTGCATGCCTTCCTGCCATTAGTTGTACAAAGATCTGTGGTAGCAGTAGAGGGTTTTCCAATCCAATGGGGCTTATGAGGGTGATAGGAACATCGGAACATGATTCATTCTTATTTGTCTTTCCAAGTCACCATTACCCCTGGCAGCACTGGGATTTCTTGAAGATGGCTGAGCGCCTGCCTGCCCAGGGGAAGTGGGCAGTGAATTCCTTGTTTTGCTTTGCTTTTGCTTTACTTGTTGTACAATCACAGAATCTCTCTGTCTATAATAATTTGAATTGTTGTAAATCCAATTAATTTTCAGTGCAGAAATCTCAAGGAATACTGGCAGTCTACTTTTTAATATATGCTCTCTCCAAAGGAACAGCACATAGCTGCATGAGGTACATTTCTAGCTTTATTCCAAATCCCCTAATAAAACAAGGAGCATGAGTCCTACTCAGCTGCTCCAGAAATTCTTAGCCTCAAGGAGCTAAGAGTTTTGCACTAAACCAAATTCTGCATAAAGGACATCCAGCCTTAGTCTCACTCTTAACAAAGAGAATAGGAAAATCCCATTTTGACCGTACTCATCCTGCTGTTGGAATAACTGTTGGGAACAGGCAGCAAGCACTCAATCCGTTTTCCTCTTGTAGACACCTCTAACCACTGCCTAGGGAAAAGGATAAGCTGCACCTAGTACTACTCTTATTTCCATTTCTTCTTCCATCCTCCTCTTGTGACCTCCGTTAATCCCTTTCATCCTCCAAAGCCAAAGGAAACCTACATCTAAAGTTGCTCTTATCCTTTAACTCTTCCAAAAATAAAATGCTGCAACAGCTTCTGAAAAATGTTTTTAATATATGCTTAAGTGCCTGTGATATTTCTGCAATGATCTCAGATATCTGAGTGCTGCATGAACTACTTATTTTTAATAGCAAAATATTGACCTAGGATTGTGGGGAGTGTTTCGGAAAACACAGCAAAACAGAAATCCATCCTTTTACAAAAGGCTACCAAAGGCTTAAGAGCCACGTGATCTCCACTTAGCCTTGTAAAGTAGGGCATAACTGCAACTTGCTTTTGTAATGTGGCCTTGTCCTGGCTTTCCGCCTTTTTCATTTTTAGAAAAGACTGTATTTATATTTGTTTGGGGGCATTTTACATAACCGGGGAGTCATGGATTACTAAAACAGATCTGGAGCTGTAAATACAACTCCAGGGTTTCAGTGCAAGGGCTCGTCATCCCGCTGACTGTCAGATTTAACACCAGACACAGAGTTCCTGTGATGCTTCTTGACTATGTCAATCATTGTTGACATACAAATAAATAATCTTGTAGCCTATTTCTAATACTCATCCAATCATGGTTTTTCATGCTTTTTTTTTTTTTTAAACAAACTTATTTCAAAAGTTGCTGGAGTAACTGCAGTTTCCCTTTCACAGATGCTAATTAACCTTTGACTAACTTATGTATCAGTAAGTGTGGGAATTTTTGATATGTCAAAAGCAATGGTGATTTTATTCCCATGAGTTTGCACACTGGAAGAGATTACTATGCTGTCAGACCACAGAAAGAAGAAAGGGGAAATTATTTTATATAGTTTAAAATATTAACTTGCATTTGATAGCAAGTCCTAAAGTTTAATTAGCTCTTTTGGAATTTTTTTTTTCTAGGTTGCCTAGCATTCTGCTGCTATGCAGTGGCTTAATCTCTGCTTCTGCAAAGTATTATTTAAGAAAACAAAATGTGATTAAGGTATAATTTTACAACTTTACATTTGTTTTTTAGAGAGGTCTACACAGAGCTTTAGCCACCATAATGTATAATTATTAACCTGACCGAAAAGCACCAGCATTGGTAAAATAATTAAAAGGAATCATTTGGCATCTCTCTACAGACCTCCTTTCCTTTCTATCCTTTCCACAAAGTACATTTTAAGACTCCTCTGAATTGTCTTCTCTGAAGTGTTTTCAGAAGATCCTGTTCATGTAAGCAGGATGAAGCCAATTGTGCTCACAGGAGTTACTTGTGTATTTAAAGCTGCTCAAATGCTTATGTCTTAAATGTTTTGCCACACTATTACTGTAGCCTTGATTTCCCATCTGTACAACCTGCCTTAGGTACATGAGGTGATTTTCATTTCCTTATTCTACTTTCTATGAGAAACTGCTCAAAGAAATGCCTCCTTTGAGCCTGAGTTGTAATTTTTTGAAAAGTTTGTTTTCTTTATAAATTGAAGACAAAAAAAAATCAACAGATTTAAAATGGCTTGATGGGTTATGATAGTAATAAAACATCCTTTCTCTTAATTTTCAACACTTCAGACTTTTATATTAGCAAATAAGCAAGTATGTGATCATTATGGCATAATGATGCCAGTGTTCTGCCTAGTGCCTTTTTAGGAGCTGAGATTTGCCTCTGATTACAATCTCAACTTCTTTTTCTAGTCATTAGTGCTATTAGTCACCCAGTTAGTCACCTGATTATCTTAAATTAATGCTATCAATAGATATGTTTTCAGATTTGAGTTTGAAACGTTGTATTTCTGGCGACGCGCTGCGATAATTATTCAAATGTCTTTGTTAGATGGAGGATGACTTGATGCAAAGTGCCCTCCTTTCCTTCCTTGCACTGAAAGCGAGGAAATCCAAAGGGTTTCGATTCCACCAGAACTGCTCTCCACAATTTTCCTCAAATAATTTGAGAGGGAAACCTGATATATTTGTCCTGCCAGGCAGTGATTTAAACACTCTGTGTTGTTCACTGCCTAATCATGTTGGACATCAGGAGGAATTCCTTCAGAGAAAGGAATGGGCTGCCCAGGGAGCTGGTAGAGTCACCATCCCTGGACGTGCTGAAGGAAAGGCTGGATGTGGATTCAGTGCCATGGTCTGACAGGGCGGTGTTTGGTCAAAGGTTGGACTCGACCGTCTCAGAGGCCTTTTCCACCCTGTTTGTGTGATTCTGTCATGCTCAGATGCAGTCACGTCCATGCACTTTTTTCCTCCTTATTGTCCCACCCAGCCTGCCCCCCAAAGTCTCCTTCTGGCACATAACCAGGTGATGAACACAGGTTTACAGGGCCCAAAGGAGAGAGGGCAGACCTGTGCTGCAGGATGCCAGAGCCATTCCCATTGCTCAAAGCCAGGCAAGTGCCTGAGGGGCCTGGCTTTAATGGAGCTGCTATTTCATCTCTAGCAGGGGCTGTCCAGTGACATGCCATGCTTTTTCCATTCTACAAAATGTTAAATTGGGAAAATCTGTTGCATTCGATACTTGCCCTCTCAGACAATATCTTTTTTCTGTGCCTCATCAACCGAAACCATGAAAGTGGTAAGGAAGATGGAGCTGCTAACGCTGGCATCCGTTCTTCTTCTGGGAAGATATTTGTGTTTTAAGAATGATTTCTATGTCATACAGCTTACTAGTCTAGTAAAAAAATCGGATACATATTTACAGACATTCATAGTGACTCATCAAGTAAATCACACTCATTTTCCAAATTAGTACTGTATGCCTATCAAATACATACTTTCCAGGCAGCTGTGGTCCATTAACTATATAATTTTCTTCTTAAGAAAATTAAAATTCAAAGTTGAAATGAAACTTTGGGGAAAATTTTTAGCAAAATGAAATTGGAACATTTTTTCAAGTGAGAAATTTTATTAGGGGGATATAAAATGAGAGGTTATCTTGGCCTGAGCAAGTGGGTGTAACAAGACAGATGTAAATGTAACCTCTTGCTGCCAAAGTGATATAGGGTTCTAGATATTTTGTTTTCCCTTTACAGGTAATGTTATTTTTACTTTGAAGGATGATGGGAGGGGAGGATCTTTATTTCAAGCTTGAAACCCAAAATAGACTCTGCAGTTTAATATTTGACATAATAGATATGACAGATGCAACTAGTTGGAAGACTTTAAATGTTCTGTGAATTTTGCATATGACACACACTGATTTGAATCACCCATCTGTGCTTTCAATGATGTGCACTAATTGCTCAAGACAATAGAATATCAGACTATTTTATAGGTGTGATGCCACACAGTGCACTCATTTTAATGAGAGTTTATATTCGGTTCTTCCTGTCTTCATGAAATGAACTCCACAGAAAAATTAACAATGAACTAACTAATTTTATGAAAGTGTAGAATTGATTGTGGCAAGAAATGAAGTAAAATAGTGTTTCATGTGAGGGATGTGCACTCCTCACCACCCCTGTCTGGTTCTCATTTCTGGAAATCGGTAGTGGGATTTAGCTCCAGATTAAGACATTGCCATGTGTCTGTCTGTGTGAGCCAGCTATAACCACCCCTAGTATTTGGAGGAGTGGTGGTGTAGGCGTGCATCAGTGTTCATGGTGCCAGCAGCTGGAGGGATCTGCAGGAAGGCGTTTGTGATGTGGGCTGTATTGTCTACATGGTCTGTGGTTGTTAAAGTCTGTTATCGACATGGTCCTTGACTATTGAGCTCACATGTGGGGAACTGAATTTAGTGTTTATAGTTTGGGCGTGTCACAGCAGAACTAATGGAGTGCCAATGCATTCTGCTCACATTGTGACATAAATTTCATTGTTCATCTGTGGAAGCTCCAGGGTGGGGCACCTTAGAAAACAAAGAATGCACTGACACTGCTGAGAACGACGGATTTCATTGCAGCGTGCATCAGGTTTTTTGAGTAGTTGTTCTCATGGTGTTTCTCCCAGCTCTTAACAGAGTTACAAGCATCACTGGAATTTAAACTTCTGTGTATGTTATTCAGAGTAGAGGAGGGCCAGCTCAGGTGGGGTTTGCACCGGTGTCAGTCACACATCGGTTTTTGGGAAGCAGTCTCTTGCAAGGAAGGGTTACAGCTGGCTGAAATCCACAGCCAGCTGGAAATCTGCCAGATCTGCTCTTATACTAATGTCATGTAATGGGTTGGGATGGAATCAGAGGGTGAAATGAAAGGGGAAGGAGAGTGGCCAAGGAAGAGCCCTGAAACTTCCGTGAGAGCAGTTCCAAGCTGAGGACATGGCCTAGCTCAGCATGCAAGCACTGGAACCTCATCCAAACCCACAGTGATCCATGACTTTATATAAAAATGCTTTTAATTTACAAACAGTACTAATTGCAAAGCTGGTTTATGGCTTTACATTGAAATATAAATCAACTCTACTTTTTAGCACTTTCTGACAATACAAAACTATTAAATTTCTTCTGTTAAATGGACCATTTCATTCATGTTTTGTCCATTTCTACAAACCATGCAGAAGTAGACAAAACTCTCTGTCTATTCTACAAACCTTTGAACACAAGGAGACTCACTGAATATTATTGATCTGTAATGCTGGCTGGTGCGTTTTCCATGCAACCAGGTTTCACCAATGAAAGACAAATAAACACAGTTTATTTATTTTTGGGAGCTGATATCAGTAAAAGGTTCCTTTTCTTTTGCTTTCAAATATTCTGTCTGCATCTAGTTTTTCTTCAGTAGATACCCACAAATTCTGCACAGAAAATCCCAGGAGAAAGAGAATTATTTTTTAACTCTCACTTTAGCAAAAAATGTAGAAGTCATCTATGCCCACATACATTTCTAGAACTTTCTCCTACACTTAAATCACAATGTTAATATACACTCAGTGCATGTATCTCTCTGAAGGCATGAGTTAAAAGCTCTCAGAAACAATTGAAGTTAATTGGATTGTTCCCATTTGTCTACATTAAATAGCCTGCATTTACAGTTCAGTTAGTAATCCCTTATCTAAAGAGCTGGAATGAATCTAACACTGCCAAACGTTATTGAATCCACAATGCTAACAAACTGACTAATTGTACAGGAAAACTCTAAATTTTAAATTCTTCCTCCTAGTATGGAAACTATTCATTACTGCTGGGGAACTGAAAGTGAGAACCAGACTGCTTTTGCTCATGCACCCAACAGCACAGACAATCTTTGCTGCCCCACAGGAACAGGCCATTCACTGTCTGTTACAGGAATAGTCTTCTCTGCCCTCAGTGGTTTTGGTAGTTTGATAGTCTAAAGTACAGACCTGGTGCCAGTAGTTTGCTGTGCTTGCTGTAGGCATTCATTGTGCTCAGCAGGATGGAGCTTGGATACTGTGATATTTTATTCACTTACTTTGGTTGACTTGGGAAAGGATCATAAGGGCTGTTTGCTCAAATAGTCTCAAAATTATTCCTCACTGATTTTTTTTTTTGTTTTTGTTTTTGTTTTTGTTTTTGTTTTTAACATTCTAAACAGAAGATGCCATGGGCCACTCTAAACAGACCAACCTTAACAATTATCCCTAAAGAGTTAAAGTGGTTATAAGGTAACTGCTGTGTGTGTAGTCCTTGCAAAAGGCCATGTTTAATTTAGTTACTGATTTTGTTACCAAAAGGACCCGTGCATGAACCCTTGGACCATCGTTATAATTTAGTAGTGCATACTGTTTATTTAATTTTTCAGTATTTTTTAGGGAAAAGAAGGTACATTTTAGCCTACTAGTCTGCATGAAACCCCTGGTAACTGTGCCCATATTGTGATCCTAAGCAAGCTGGCTTCTGAGAAGGAAAATAAATAAAAATAGAAGTGAGAGTACCTTTTGTCCAATGCTGAGAAATGTTATGCCTTACCTGCTCTGCATTTTTGTTGCCTTTCTCCAGAGACCAGGTTATTGTCAGCAGATAAAGAATTAGAAATGTCATATTGTCCCAAACCTGTCAACTCTCACCTAAGTGGCTGTTGTGAAAATGGAAGCAAGGGCTACTCTGACATTTTGCTCTTAAATTTGCTATGCTTTTTGTAAATAATACATTGTAGTTCTAGACTTGACATTTTTTAGATCTGTTTTATTTTGATGATCATTTTCTATTCACCAGCTTCTGTGTTAAGGTACTCAATTATTAAACAGAAAGCATGAAGGCAAAGTTTCTACCAGAAGGGTTTTGAGCCTCCTGTCCATATAGGAGTCGACAGTAGCTGTGTAAATATGTGGTCCCAAGTATCACCGCCCGTCTGGGAGTTCTGCGAGATTAGAAGGGATGTGCTGATTTCCTTTCATGCTCCATTCAGTGTAAGGAGTTTTTTCTACTCTTTTGGGAATCCTTAATATAACATGCAGAGCAAGTCAACTGTACTTTCAAAACAGGTACTGCACTAACACTGAAAACATGTCAAAATGAAAATGATTTTTCTTATGACAAGTATTTGATCCCACTAATCTTCAAGTGCTGGCTGTGCTGTTCTGGTTTTGTGACTGCTCCATTGCTGAGATGCTTTGAGATTTCCTGCCTAAAATTATGCTCTTCTAAAAATACAGAATGTAAATATGAGAAGATAAGTGAGGCCAGGCACTTTCCTTCTGACAGCCTTTTACATAAATGCTGTCCCCTCAACTCTCCCATTGCCATTTCTCAGAGCTATGCACTTTGATTCTGTCAAAAGGTGTGGTAATGAGAGCAGATATAATTATGTTTCTAAAAGCTGGTGACAACAGTCCAAATTAAATGGTCTTAAAGGATGCTTTGAAAGCTTCAAATAGCAGAGAAGCATTTGACTTGAAGTATCTTTATTCTTTCCGAGATCCAAGTTAATGGAAAGACTGTAGTTCTGAACACCAGGTTGTTAGTATCAGTATTAATTTCTTTATGTGTTTCTATTTCAGTATTGCTCAGAGCTTCAAAAGTGTTGGAAGAAATCCGTGTTAAAAAGGCACATTGGAGAGCCTGCCTGTCCATATGTGTACACTTTTATTTATGTAGCTATATGTAACTAAAGAAAAATCATCCACCTCCACCTTTCAGGAAGAAACTGTGTTGGATGAATGTTTCTCAAAACACTTGAACATGACTGTGCGTGCAAATATGTGGAATATATCAGAAGTGCTATTTCTGCCCTTGAGATCACAGGAGACCAGCAAGGAACAACCCTGTTCCTTGGCTCCTTCCTGGGCACCAGTGTCAGCATTAGACTGGGAAGTTCTGGTCAATGCTGGAGACAAGCCTTGACATTCAATGACAGGAGGGTGCAGTTCTGCCTAGTTTAACCTGCTGGGAATGACTCAGAGTACACAACCTCCACCTTGGTTTCTCACTATACAACTGGACTTTCTTTATTCTACTCAAAATGTGGCAAGAAGTGCAGTGACTCAGAGCTAGCACAAGGGCATTGAAAAGGTGATCAACAAGAGCTTTACCTCTAAGCTCCTTGCCCCTCTGTCTGCTGAGTGTTCGTGAGGACAGGGCTGGATTACAGTCAGCTGTACAAAACAACTTTCTCCTCCCCTTTGCCACTTTTCTGAAGAAATTCGGCTCTGTGAGGTAGCTGGAGTCAAGTTTTACTGATGGTGGCTCATTCAGAAAATTGAGAAAATGAGACTTGCATATCATTCATGATGCCTGTGGCTGCAGGAGTGTGGGTTTCTAGATGGTAAAATACTGCACAGGTTGCGGTGAATTACATACAGCTCCAAGCATGTGCCTTGAAACCAGATGACATGAAGTACATCAGGAAGAGGAGTGGGAGAACTTATTTCATTCCAAACTCTATATGAAAATATTATGCACAATTAACTTCATTTTCTTTGCAGTGTTCAATTGCATGGTTACATGAAGGCCAATTTTGCTCTGCTGTTTGGGCTGTGAAACTGGGCCTTGAGAGAGCTGGACTGTATGCTCAGCTGTGCCATAAACAAACCCATACAGCTGCTGCAACACCAGCCCCTGCAGTTAGCAGAATTAGTCAGGAAGAAGGTTTTTTCCAGCAGCCAGGGTTGTCCCTAGCAAAGGAAATTACTTGTGCAGGATTCCCGAAGTGACCTCACCTGTCGAGACTGCTGTTCTGGGATATTTTCTTTCCAGAGAGAGAGATTTGGTGGCAAGATTAAAAAGTTTATTAATTCAGTTGTTGTTTGGGGCTGAGAACAGAATGACAATGAAATAAAAAGTGAAGAAATATTTATTTATAATTTTTTAAAAAATGTAAGTCAAGAGGTAGCAGAGAATGCTTTTTCATAAAGTATCTTATTGCTGTGGATGACCCACCCTACCTGTCTGAAACAAAATAACACAAATCCCCCCAAAAATGCAGCAAGAAATAGAGCAAACCTTACCAGTTCACCCAAATTGATGGTGGTTTTTTCAGCTGTGTCTTTGTATGGCATTATATAAAGGATGCACTCACTGCATCCTGGCTTTCACTTATTGCAACAATGCTAGGGAGATCTTCAAGGCAAAGTGAAGATTAATGTTGATATGTTAATGGCAATTGTAAATCTTCCTTTGGGAACCGAAAATTTGGCTCTTAAAATTACAAATCTTTAGTTCTATCGCAGGAGCTAAATATGATCAATTTTTATAAGCTTGTGGTCTAAAACAAGTTCATATCTTCTTTAAAATTAGGAAGCAATTTGATTATGAGAGCTGTGGAAAATGAATGCAGAATTTTATTTGTATGTACACGACTAAGAAGCAATGCACTTATAAAAAGAGTATTTAATTTCATGGCAGAGCTTTGGTAGTATGTTCAAGAGATTGAAATTCTATTTGTTGATTAGATTTATCCACAGAACAACTGAGGGAAGTTAGAAATTTGGGATGCTCATGTCTGTTTTTACCCCTGAGCTGACCTCCTGGCCCAGATGCAAACAGAGCAGTTCTGTTAATGGTAGTGAATCTGTCTTAACATTATTGGATTTAGCCTGTTGATTTCAGAGAACTTACTCAGAGGCTTAAAGTTAGGCATGTCCATAAGTCTTCATTAGGGTCTGGGCTGTAGTCATTACCTGTAGAGAGGGAGAATTGATTCATGATCTCAAAGCTCAGGTGGTGGCACAGCCATGTAATGCTGCATTCAATTCCTTACAGCAGTGTGACGCCCTGGAGTACGAGTGTCTGTAAAACAACATGAATTATTAATGCCAATAAAATGGTAAAAGCTGCATGAACTTGTGGCATAAGCACATGAGGTGGCACTGGAGTTGTAAATGCTGATGTTAATGCCAATATAACAGCTTAAAACTTTCATTTTTCATGTCTTTTACCCGCCCATCCCTCACCTCTGGAGCACTCCAGCTGTCGTGTTCCTGGCTAAAGGCATGGGCTTTGTTTCTCTGTGCCAACCTTGGGCAGCAGAGTCTTGGCCATTTGAAACATTCTTTTTCTCATGTCTAGTTCTGATGGGTGGGACACCCATTCCTTTATCCAGTTCCATCCCTTACTGCCACTGGAAAAAAAAGGTGAATAAATGTCACTCCTCTTTCCCCTCGGTAGCATATTTTTTTCCCACTGGCTAGAGCCAAGCTTGGAGTGTCTCAGAAGTTATGATGTGTAGAATAATTCCCAGGTTGTTGGCTCTTCCACTGAATAGCTTCTCCCTTTTCCTACACCCGCCCTATCCATGAGCCGTGCGCTCATCCCGAGCCTACCAGGATTTGCAGGCAGCTCACCCAGGATGTCTCCAGTGCTGAACTTGTCTCCTGTGGGGATGGGCCTCTCTCACCCACCCATCTGCGCTTGCCCTGCCCTCCCTGGAATGCTGCATGACTCCCTGCAGGGCATATCATGGAACCAAAAGCCCCTAGAACTGGTACTGGGTTTATGGAGTGACCTATTTCAAAGGGAATGGGATTTAACAAGGGCCTGCTCTCAGGACATGTGAACATAAATTGCCTGCATCTCCGAGAATACAGAGAATTTCAGCCTGTATCCAAAGTGGGGAGCAGAAGAGTGAAGCTCTCCTGACATTCCCAGATTCTAGTCTTATTTAAATTCGCACCTATCTAGCATGAAGTAATGAAACTCTTTCAGATTTAAGGGAAATCAAGATCCAGCCACTGTGATTAATCTTGTGAATAAAAAGGTTTGGGATTAGATATTCTTTCTGTGTGGCACTTCAGCAATATGCTGTTATAAAAGGCACAGCAGGAGTTAGTCTTGAGGTGTCAGAATAGCTTCTTTAGTGACAAAGCATTTATACATGTAAATTTTCAAAGAAAATTGGCAACCCTTTTGTGGGTTCAATTTGTACCTGTCACTCACTTGCAGATGCAAATTTGAGTTACTTGCAGCTCTAATTACAGAGCTTGATTGTCATCACAAATCAGGTAGTGAGATGTGAAACTACTGAGGTTTGTGCCATCATTTGTTGTTAAAACATGAATGCAAATGTTGTCATCAAAAAGCAAAGTCGGCCAGGGCTTTGCCCTGCTGATAAGTATGAATATTACAAATAAGTGCAATATGGAAATAAAAGGAATTTAATGAGTGGGAGTGTGTGTGAATAACAAGGGAAGGAGTGAGTGTGTGGTAAAATCAGGACAGTAAAAAGCGAAATAAAAAAGTAATAAAAGGATTGTTTTGTCTGTTGCAGCAAAGTATGACAATAGAAAGAGAATTTTTTTTTTCATGTAAGTGTTTCTTAGACCCAACTGCCTTTTTTACCTTTCAAATTTGTCTTCTCTAAGGAATCCCAATTATTTTATTTTTGCTGAGAGCTTTCTAATTTTCAAATGAAAGAAAAGGACTTTGTAAAATTGTTCATCAGATAACGATTGTGCTGTAACTTTCTCTTTTGTCATTACAGTTACATATATGCATATATAGAGAGAGTTATATTTTAATCTCAACATATAAGAATTTGATTTTTCTTCACAGAAAATGTTGAGGTGTGAAGATTGTTAATTATAACCCTTCAATTATTTCTTTTAAATTAAAAACTGGAGATAGGTATAACATGTTACTGTGTCTCAGCTGACATCTGCTAGATAGTGATAATTCAACACAAATCGGTATTGTTTTTTGGTTGGAGAATCTGTTGCACAAAAATTATGGTAGAAATAACAAAGAATTGATTATTTTATATTTGGAACTGAAGGTAGGGTCTAAGAAAATGAGGCACTTTCACTTCACAGATTTTCAATGCTTAATTAAGAAATGGGCTAATGAAGAAGGAATAGAAGTAGCTGGTTGGGGGCACTTAGATAAGTTTAAAGATGAGTATGTAGTATCACATTCCACAGTGTTGCAACCCACTTGGTGCATTTTTCTACATGTATCATTTCATCCTCAGCCTCGTCTCTTCCCCTTTAAGTCTAGCAGACACCTCACCTCAAAGAATAATTATTACTATGGTGATTTCTAAATTACTGGATCCATGGAGCCTACTTAACCTAATGTAAAAGGTCCTTTTTTCTTCCCCACTTTCCTCATTACTGAAGGAGAACATTTTGGCCTGAACAATGGCTGTATACATGAGCACTGATTTATTAAGATTAGAGGATTTGCACTGTTGTTTTACAAAATGGTGTCAACTTGCAGCGTGACTCTATTTGATGATGAATAGCTTTCCCAGGCCAAAGAGCTAATGACATCCAGAGCTTCCGTGCCTCCCACACTCCTGCGGTCCAAAAGGCCATGGATAATTTCTGCCGAATCAAGCCCATAAAGAGAGAATTTATAATCAGCTTTAATGTATTTGGGAGCTAAAGTACCTTAGTCCTTCATCAAAGGGAATGATAAAAACCAGAATTAATATGGCTGGATTTAATTATTTCTGAGTGTGTAATTACTCTTTAGCTAACTGGACAGGAGGTGTGTTAATTCTCTTATTTTGAGCAAAGGAAAGGCATCTGCAAGCACACAGCAGTCACTATCAAGGTCTAAGAATGCATCATGTTAGTGCCTTAGCATTGATTGCAATACAAACAGAATAAATATTTGAATAATAATTTAAATAATGTAAGAACTGTTTTTAAATTAAATGGGTATGGGCTTCATTCAGGGTGCCTCCTGCACACAGCTTTTCCTTGGCTTTTGTAGCGAGACTGTTCCTTGCCTTTAGGAAACGTAAAATGCAGTAATCACTTTTTCTCTTTTCTAAAGTGACTTAGGGGTCTAATTTCCCATTAGCATTAATGAGAGTTGTGGGTATGCACCAACATGAGACTAAATGAGACTAAACCTTAGAGAGCCTTTTGATAAGTAAATCATCTTTGCATGAGCATTTTAGAGGATTTAGTATCCTCTTTTTCCCCCATTAGTTATGGTACCTGATTACGTTGTTGATATTTAATATTTATTACATAAACTTTAGCTAAAATTTAGGCTGGCACAGTAAGGCAGCATTATTTGTTTGAAGGCTTTTGTCTTAAACATCGTAAAATCCTCTTTTTGTAATGGATGCCCATTTTGGAAAGTGAAATGCTCAAAAAGTAAGATTAATTGTGCCTTCACAAAAGGTGAAGAGAAGGCTACAGTAGAACAACAGTGAAAAGTAACTGGGGACAAAAGAATTCTGGCAATCATAATTCTGTAAAATATTCTTTTTTGTTTCATTAGCTCACAGTCCATTATGTCTAAGTCTCAATATTCTTAAAATTAGTTTCTGTTACCTGAAAAGAATATTAAAATGATGGAAGAACCCTAAAGAATCATATATTGAATAAACAGTCAAGTGCTAAAGAAATAAACCTAGTTGAGGGATACATTTAATTTCCAAAATCATAAACCATCTGTAGAATATTAATTAAAAGCTGCAGAAAATATCTAAAAATTATACACCTACTAAGTAATTCTAGTTCTGATTTATTTTTACTTTAAAAGGTTATTGCTGCTACATTTTGTAGACTCTTGCCATAAGATTTTATTCTGTTTATCTGCTTGTGATTTCAGTGTGTTTTCCTGTGTGAGGACTCAAAACATCAATCTTTCTTTATGATCATACAGACACAGCGAGGCTGTTAGTCAGAGTAATCAGTTATCTGGAGAATCAGAAGCAAAAGCCATTTCTTACTGATTTTAGAATGAGAGTTATTGCTGAAAGGGGTGGAATTCTAATCCACAGCTTCTCTTAACACCACTTTCATTACTTCAGAAAGTGTCTTCAGCATCTGTACGTGAAACAGGCAGCACAGATCATAACAGAGCTCTGCTTCCTCTCTGAGTACTCCAGGCTGAACCCCTTGATGCTGCCCCTTTAGACAGCCCTGTGCACAAAGGGTCTTGAGCTGATGCTTCTTTTAGGGATTTCCCAGCAATCAAAAGATATAAATTAAGCTTCACAGCACCCCTGTATGTTTAGATAAGGAGGTTCATTCCTGCTACATCAGGACCAAACTCTGCTTTGGTTTCTCAGGCTCAGAGCATTATAGTTCCAGGAAGCAGAAAATCTGTTGAAGATGTATTAAATGTTGTCCATTATATTTGCAGACCGGAGTGAACTCGTGGGAGAAATAATCTCTCATCTCTTCTTAGCCACTGTGAGTGGTGCCTGGTGGCTGTGCCACGTGTCCCCACAGGGACGAGTCCTCCTGCTTGGGGGATGTGGTGAGCAGAGCCCCTGCATTGTGAAACAGATCTCTAGCTATATTAAACAGCATGTTTAATTCAAGACAACTTAAAAATAGGTCAGCCCCTTTGCAAAAACGAATTGTCAAGCACTGAACAGGCTGCCCAGGGAAGTGGTTGAGTCACCATCCCTGGAGGTATTTCAAAGATGTGTGACTGTGGCTCCTGGGGACATGGCTTAGCTGGTCGACTTGGCAGTGCTGGGTTAACGGCTGGACTAGATCTTAAGTGTCTTTTCCAACCTAAACAGTTCTATGAGTTTAAGGAAGATGGTCTAATTTTTTTTTTTAATGTTTTTCAGAGAACCTCAGAACAGTGTAAACATGGAAATTATCCAGGATGTTTTTAAAGCTAGCCCCAGTCATGCTTCACCATATTGTAAAATCAGAAATGGTAGGAGATCAGATATTTACACTGAGATGGTTGATGCACTTTTTAAATGAAGTTGAGATCTGGAAGCATGATCTACACAAAATACCTCTGAAATGCCAACTATAAAAAAAATGTAACATGCATTGTCTTGGTTTCACCTAGAAAATAAATTGCCCATCTCCATGGAAGTTATTTGGAGAAATGTGCATTGTTTGCCTTTCCAGATGCTACTTTGTTTCTTTCTGGTGACTTTTAAAATCTAAAATGAAAGAAGCCATTAAGAATGTGTGTGTGTGTGTGTGTGTGTAAATATATATATCCTTGCTTGTGTCTGGGTCTCCATTCTTAAGTACACAGCTCTTACCATTCTTAAATTCACTCTTCTCTATGCTGAAAACCCATCATGAAATTATTGTCATTCTTTGCACAGAGTTTTTGTTTTTCTAATTTTATTCTTTTAGAAGTAAAGTTGTTATGGTATGAAAATGCTGGGCAGAGAGATATTTGAGTGTGTGTGTGTTTGGATCAGGGCATATTATCCAGATACCAAATGTTGCAGAGATTTTATCCAGGGTGATCCAGGACGTGTAGTAGGAAAAACTTGCATCACCTAGACTTTCTACTAAACAGAGTGATTGTTACAGGTGTGACTATACAAATGCCTGTGTTTTATTTATGAGGTATAATTCTAGTGTTCCGTATTAGAATGAGTTAAAAACTATACTCCTGACTGATGCAGGAATTAAGGTATTGAGCTTTGGTTTTCAATCATATGGTCCAGTTCCTACATTCACAGTTAAAGTCTCCTGGTACTTCATGGTTTTTTTTCTGTTTCTTAAATCCATGCACCTGGTAAAAAACATTTTATGATTTTTTTTAAAAAAATGCATCACTCAAATACATGGTATTTTGCCTATGAATGACAAGTGTAATGCTGAATGACTAATATCCTGTACAATAACAGAGAGAGAGCTTTTTAAATACAAATGTTTTAATACTCCACAGTGCTTAGATTTTATGCATGTCTCTTGCCTACATCTACTGCAAATATCAACACATAGCGTTCATCTCTTTTTTTTGTTGTTGTTTTTGTCGATTGCTATTTTATGCATGAGGAAGTTCTTGTTTTCTACTCTGTGCTTGGCTGGCTGTTTCTCTTTTTTGTTACTTAGCCCTGTGTTCGTACTGATTGCTTTTTCGCATGCAAATTACAGAATATCATGGAAATGAGAGAGCTCTGAAAAAAAAGGAAAGATAATGCTGAGTTCCAACTGTCTTTTGTTTGTGCGTAAGTGTGTAAAATATATGACATGGAAATATTTTCAGAACGGCCTTTGACTTTCCTTCTGGTGTATATTTTTATTACTCAGTAAAGGAGTGGGAATTTTTCCCACTGGAAAATATGATAAATCTATAAATACTTGTTAATAATACAGGTGTTGGGCATAAAGGAATTTTGTCTCATCATCCTTTTATGGAGATAAGGAATTATGAACCTGGATGCCTTGCCCAAGCTAAAATTTCAATTCAATACAACCTTTATGCATGAAACCCTGGGCCCATTGAAATCAATGACAATAGTCGTTGTCTTCAATTGGTCTGGGATTTCACTCTCGTTTCTGGCTTACATATGGATTTTTGTGTTTCTTTACAAATATCTCAGGAGGCAGTCAAAGGTTTCAAGGGTATCTACAGTTCTATTTAAAAGAGAATGTGATGAATGTGTCAAAAAACCCAAGAAATCAAACCTGTGTTTATCTAAAGTATGAGCTTAAATGGTTGAATACAGAAACGCGAATTATCATTTGACAGAATATATTGTTTTAACCAACTGTCAAGACTTTTATTAACCACCTTATTGCATCAAATGCAAGGGGTAATTTGGCAGTTCTTGTCTCCACTATTCCTAATAACAGCAACAGGAAAAAACAATTAAATGAAGTGGATAAATACAGTGTATGGCGGGGTATGCTTTTAGTAAACAAGCTTTGATTCTTCCTTTAAAAACAATAAAGAACTGGGCGTTCTCTGATTCTTGTGCTAGATGTTTCTAATAGCCATACCCCCTAGGGAAGGTTTTGCTGTAATGTTTGAAAAACTTAATGAAAAATGTGTTGTTATAAAGTAAGATTTCCCTCCCTGCAAATGTTTTTCTTGAAACGTCCGTGGGAATTTAATATTCACTGTTTTTTTCCTCAGTCTTGTATATTCTTGAATTGTCTTTTTTCCTCCATTTTCTCCGTTCTTAATCCTAGGTCCCCTTACAAAGAAACAGACAGATGATTTAGGTGATAATGACGGTGCTGAAGATGAAGGTATTTTTTGCCGCCAAACTGATTTGCATGACAAGGATCCCTGAAAATCTTTTTTCTCCCCTCTTTTTTTGACTTCTTGTCTTCTTTTGAAGAGTTTTTTGTTTTTTTAATTCCCATTTTTGATGTGTTTTGTCTTCTTGCTTGTTGTTATACATATATATTTTTAATTTTTTAAAACAAAGAATGTTGTTAAGTTCTACGTTTTGATACAAAACAGTAACAATATTTAAAAAGGAGGGTTTTTGTTTTCTTGAAATGGACTTTTGATATGTTGCATCCCACCTTTTGACTGAATTTTGTCCATACTATTTAAACTAACACTCTTTTAAAGTTTCTCTGTACACCTTTTTGCATGTTTTCTAACCCTATGTATTTCACCAAGTACAAAGATGTTTCTTTTT
Organism: Struthidea cinerea; assembly: GCA_013397865.1. NCBI lineage: Eukaryota > Metazoa > Chordata > Aves > Passeriformes > Corcoracidae > Struthidea > Struthidea cinerea. Next base: position 1,235,838 of record VZTI01000839.1, read on the forward strand.
TTTTTTCACTGACTGATCTCAGTTTGATAAACATAGAAAATGTTGTGTTTATAAAAGGAAAAATACAGAAAATTCTTTAAAAGTGTCTCTTAAGCAACTGAATTTCCCCAAATGTCAACCCTTCTGCATTTACACTGCCATGAAAAAATAGAAATAAATTAGAGGCTACCCCACCTCCCTCCGGAGGGGAGGCAGCATTGCCTGTTGGTGAGGCTCTGTGGAGCTAAACTAAAACTAAAAGAACCTGATCTCTTCTGTTTTCTGCAAGCATACAAAGAAGCTGATCTGCTTGAGCTGACCCTTAGAAAACCCTATTACCAAGTAAAATCAAAAGTTTGAAATGTCAAGCATATTATTCTGTTCATAAATTACGTCTGTTGATCATGAAGCTATGCAGATTTGATATTTTTCCAGGGCTAAGAAAATGGTAACAAGGGGCTCTTTTCCTGAGCAGTCTCATCCCTTCAACTAGATGTGCCTCAGAATTCAGAATCTTAAACACATACTTTGTATGTTTTATGGTCAATGGGTAAAATAAATTACTATATAGGACTGGTAGAGCTGCTGCTTGCTTCCCTGTTAATATTTGGGGTGGCAGGGGGAAGTTGGCCCGATACCAAGATGCAACTTAACTTGTAGACTGAAAAGCTCTTAATTAAGAAGTTTTTCATCACACAGAACATCAACTATTTCACTTAAACAGAGGCAGACAGTCTTTCCAGAAAAGATTGAGGAAGGCAAACATGAGCATTTAACTTCTTACCCAATAACTGAACACAGGTTTTGTCACAATTTTACATCTGATTTATGATCCTCTAGTGGATCTGGATGTTAAGCATACGAATGAAAGCCCACCAGCTGGCCCAAAATTTGCAAGATTTGATGATTTTGATAAATTGAAAATCTCCTTTGAAAGCTCCTGTGTAGCAGTTTAACCCAGCAGGCAGCTAAACAGCACAGACCCAGTCACTCACTCCTCCCCAGCTGGCTGAGGGAGAGAAACGGGGAGAGAAATATAAAGGTAAAATTATTAATTGAGATAAAGACATTTTAATATGACCGAAATGAAATGAAATAATAGCAATAATAGTGATAAAAAAATGAGAATATGCCAAACATGTGGTGCACAGAGCATCTACTCATGCCCCCTGGTCGATCCCCAGCAGTTCCTGAGCAGTGACCCCCATCCAGCTTTCCCCCCCGGTTACATGCTGAGCATGATCCCATAGGGTTTGGAATATCTGGAATATGCCTTTGGGCTGTTGGGCTCAGCTGTCCAGGCTCTGTCCCCTCCTAACCTCTTATGCCCCCCCAGCCTACCTGCTGGTGGAGTGAGGAGCTGAGAAGTCCTTGCCTCAGTGTGAGCACTGCTCAGCAACAACCAAAAAAATCACTGTGTTATCAACATTTTTCTCACCCTTAGTGCAAAAATTAACTCTATCCCACCTGAAATCAGGGCACAAATTATTCAGAGCTAATTATGACGATTCAGATCCTCCTAGCTTTATGAAGGCAGGACATTTTTACCTGAGTCTGTGACAGAATATTGCGAGGGACATTCTTGCGAATTGTCAAAGATCTGTGATAGTGAATTAGCCATTGCGAAAGTTACTCTGCCTTGTTTTAACAATATGTTTTAAGAAACCCTCTGAAATTTGGGCTATTCACCCAGTGGGCCTTAATAGCTCTCCTAAAGTGCTGTATAATTGCCAAGACAGATGCTAATGATATTAGGTTTGTTGAATCCTTCCCTGCTTAGACAGACTTAAAAGAAACTCCTCAGTTTACTGAAATTCAGTGGAGAGTGGTTGCTGTCACAAAGTGCTTTAGTAGGTAGGATCAGATGGGAGGAGGAATCTCAGTCTCCTGAGAACAAGTGTCCATGTCAGGGAAAACCTGTCTCCCTCTCTGACAATTGCAGGAGAGAGAAGAAGGACTGTAAGAACATGGCAGTCAAACTAGAGGGGAAGAAGCACATTTACTGCGCTAATAAATCTCTGTAATTTATAGGACTGGGATTAATTTTCTCTGGCGTACAAGTGACAGTTTTGTTCTCCTTTCCATGCCAATAGAAGAGTGCAGGCAGTAATTAGAGTTTTACTGCTTCCGAGAGGCACAGAGAGACAGGGAAAATTTAAATTTTTATGATCACTAGACACTCAAGACTGCTGGGATGTCTGCTGGGTTGATAGAAGCCCTGTCTGCTGAGACCCTGCATTTCCCAGGGGAGGAGCAGGATCAGATGTCCTGCATTTTTGTGAACCTGCTCTTCTGTATTGAAACTCTAGCACTTGTTGCATGTGCAGAACTGAAGAGTTCACAAACTTAGCCATGTGTATTTGGGTATGAGTAGCAGGAAAGAGGCCAAGCAAAGGGTCACCTTAGCTGTCTAGATTTCTGCTAGCCTGTCCATCAAAGCCTTCACTTTTTGTAGTGTGGTAGAATTTAGGCAGTGTAAAGTCCCACAAATGAATAGCTGTGGAAAAAATAAAATAAGTGCTAAACTGAATGAATGAGGAAATTGGAATATTACAGAGACTGGGCTATACATGGTGCGAAACAACTGTATCAGATAACCATGGAATCCATTATATATAAACAATGTCCAGTGATTTCTAAAACACCCAGGATGGTCACTATATTAAAAATCCAGAGATCTCATGTCCGTTTATTGTATTATATCTTTCTGAAGAAAGATCTTCCATAGCAGCTTCTTGTAGCAAACATCTGGAGAGCATTTTGTGTTGTGCCACTCAAATATCTGAGTTTGATTAGAAGATTTCATTTCAAAACACTGTTCAATAATCCTACTCCCATCAGATGCTGCATGTCACTCCCACAGTATTGTGGTCCAAACCTTGCCAGCACAAGCACTGGAATCAGTAATCAAACTTGGATCTCTGGTATGTGCTGCAGCCAGTAGACCAGGCTTAATTAGATCATTTTTCATTTTTGTTTTCAAAAGACCCAAAGGCAGTAGTGCACATTACCAGCTAATGATCTGCAAATTTGCTGTTTAAAAAATGAAGGTGTTTTCAAATTCTATGAGTGTGAAACGTGGGAAAAGTCAGAAACAATATAAATGCCTTTTTTGTCCAGTCTGGATGCATTCTTGTTTCTGTTTAACCCTTTCGTGCCTACACTTCTATTGCTTACCTGTTCTCAGTAGGTATTGAACAACTTGAGCAGACACCAAAAACAAGAGTGGCAAAAGTACCTGCAACCGCTGAGCACTGGGGCTTTTTATAGCAGTGGTGGATTTGCCTATTTGCTGATCTGCAGGTATGCAATATCTAGTGTAGATGCAAGAGTTAGCTTCAAATTGCTCAGCAGTTACACAAAGTGCACCTTCCCCAGTCTGGGAACAAGGCTTAGGTTTAAAAAGTAAAATATTTTAATCTTAGTGTCCTGTCTTAGTCTTAATTTTGGTCTGTCAGGTAATAATTTAACTTTAATTTGGCTACAGTGAAAATCAGTGACTCTTATGCATCCTTACTTCCTATCTACTCAAATCCTAAGCATGACTTAAAATATGGCAACACAAATCATTAACCAGCCAATGTACTCTGGGATCAGAACTGGACTTCTAAGTAGTTAGTGTTGTATGAAATATCCATGAAGGATTTCTCACAAATGAATTCTTGTCCACTGCTCTATCACACACACCTTGCCTGGCACATCAATCTGTCAGTCTTAAATCCTTATTTATTCCCCAGTGCCATTTGAGCATCTCTCAGTTTTTAATGTATTCAGCCTCACAGCATCCCTCTGCAATACAGGAATGCTGCTATTCCATTTTTAGAAAGGAAGAATACAGATGCTAAGTCTGAGGAATGCAGACACCATGTCTGTTGCTGAGAGTACATGCCTCAGAAGTGGGGTCTGCACTGTAGTTGATAGATGCTTCTGCTCTTCCCTCCTCCCTTCCAATTTCTCCTGTGGAAAAGGAGACAGATTAGGAGCAGATGTTGCTGTTTGCTCACAGGCTGTAACTGTGATGATTCTGAAAATTTAGTCTGGTGCTCTGTCTTGTGTGAGCTATTGGACTTCATTGACTGAAGGAAGTTCTTGGTCCAGAGCATGTTTTAAATCAAAAAAGCCAAAAATCCACTCAAATTTTGAGTTGCTAATGATGCAGAATTCGTCTGCAGTTCCCTTCTTATGCTAAACAGACTGTGGCACCATTGGCGCAAAGGAGCACGTCAGAGAATTGAGGCTCTCCAAACCCCTCTGTCCCTCCGTTGGTACTGAAACACACTGGGTTGCCAGGTTTAGCATTTCACCTGCTTTCAGCTGTCATGGGAAGAAAGAGGGGGAGCAGCACTCTTTCCATCTGGCACTGGTTGCATGTTTTCAGACTTCGGAGATCAGCAAACAGCAGAACACGTTTGTCTACCCTGCAAAGCAACCACATGCTCCAGCCTTAATTATAGCCTTTAATGAGTGCCAGCCAGGCTGGGGTAGCACAGATCTGTCCACTTTGGGTGAGCTTGTTGACTGATGCATGTAGCCAAATTCATGATTCCTGTTCCTCCTGTCACCCATTCATGTTAGTTCCATGATTTCCACTCCAAAGTACAGCTTCCAATGCCACTTGCACATTAAATTGTGCTGATTATATTTTCCCTTTACACACAGACCCTCAGTTCAAATTGTGTCAAATTTTTGTGGTGATGTTATTAATACTTGAAAACATGCATAATAACATTCTGACAGACCTTTAATTTAAGTACCTCTTTAGGGCTTCATTTTACTTTCAGCACTGCCAAGCATTGCTTGTACAGTGAAGAGTCTGCCAGCTTTTGCATTTCTAACCATCATCCTTTAATAATTTAAAATGACTGCCTACCTGGCTATTGAGGACCTACTCTAATGGGAATCTGCTCCAGATGTTTACCTGTACAAGCTTTGGCATTTTTCATGCTACGATATACATTCATATAGCCTTCCATCAGGATCTCAAATAATATTCAGGTAAAAATAGTTAAAAGTTTGAGAGTGCACAAAGTGATCCCCTGTTTTGACAGATAGGAAAACAAACAGAATTCTATTTGTCTGAAGCCTGATGGATGCAGGCTGTATTTTAAAACAGAAAACATATCTGAAACTCCTAACACAAGCTCAATAGTTCCTTTAATAATCTCAGGACATGTAGTTTTATAGCTCATTTTGAAAACGTGCCAATAATGGATGTTTACATATGAGGAGTAAGTGCACTACTTTATTAAATGGTAGTGCATCTGTAAGGCACCTGGTGGATTTGAGCTGAAAGGTCAAATGCTGATAAAAGGCTTTAAAATGATTAAGAGTAGCAATGATTGATACCATGCTCTGCTTAAATATTTTCGACAAAAGCTTAAGAAAGAGTTACACAAGTATCCACATAACATTATATGGAGGGCACGCACAGGTTTTGCACTAACCAGTCTACAAGTTTTCCACTGTTCTAGTGGAAGTGCTGTTTCATATTCAAAACCCAAGATTTACTTAACAATCTGCATCAAGCTGTCACAATTTTTTATGCCACATCTAGAAAAGCAATGCTTGTGACTTTGGTGCTAAACTAATTATCTCTTTGTGTGATGTTGGCTCCAGGTAGGCTTTCTTCCTTCCCTATTTTGGTTGTTCCCTGCAAATTATGCTTGTTAAGTCACGTGGCCAATTCACAGCAGCTTCGAATGACTGAAGTTATAATTATGTTTTGTTATATATGACAATTGTGACTGATATTCACAGCCAGAGCCGGTTCCCTGTTGTGTGATGTAACAAACATGGAATAAAAGACAGCCCTATTCCTAAATTGTCTGTAATGCAATTAAGATGAGACATAAAAAGTAGATGCAACAAACATTAGAAAGGTACAGAAGAGAAGAGATAATAGAAATAATTACAAGAAAGTTAATGTATATGCAATATAAATAAGGTTATTCTCTGCTGTACAGTAAGGTCTATTTAGATGTTTTATGAACTAGCAATTTAAAGCCACACAAATCACAGCACTCAAAAATGATCTTCTGTGTGACTGAAACCAGAACTGAGTTGAATTTGAGAAGGATTTTTAACTGTGCTATCCTTGCATATGTCTTTGAAAAGATGACTGTTTCCATTTTTAATTAAAGCAACACTTAATAAAAAGCAAAAAAAAGTGCAGAACACAACTAATTTAAATCAGCCGATAAATCCACACTTGGCAGAAATGCCATATTTACACCTAAAGTCTTCAGGTTCAGAATGAGCTACAAACACAAATAACTATTAATCTGCATCCATGAATAGTTATTAATCTGCATATGAAACTGTAACTACAGTGTCCTGAGACCACTCCAGCACATGCACAAAAAGGACTGACACCAGCCTGCAGGAAAAAATGAAAGATGTATCATTTTTGGTCAGGTTTTGAAAAGTATCTGAGTACCAAAAATAGCAATTATTTACTTCATTGAGTTGGACACTTAACTTCGGTAATCACATTTGAAAAGTGCATCTTTCTGCCACTTTTGTACCAATACAGATTTTTATCCTCACAGAGTACTACCTTAGTTCTTCCTCCAGTTTAGTTTTAAAGGATGAGAGTTTTCATGGAGGAACATTTTAAGGTAGGAATCAATTCTTGATTACAGTCTGATTTTTTTGCTCTCTGCCTTTGATCTTATCATTTCATAACCTCCATTGCTAATAACACATGTACTTAAACAACACTATCCCAGCTTAAAAATGGCACCTTTCAAATATTCCTGGCTGCAGACTGCAATTGATATGAAACCACTGACCAAAATGCAGTGGTCTTTCTTTTTGCCGTGAAGAGCTCCATAGCTTTTGTATAATCCATGGCCCAAAGTCCCAGCAGCCTCAGCTGAATGCTGCATACCCTGACTGATGTCTCCAGCACTAGATTACTGCCCAAGACACACAGATGCATAATTTTTCTTTTGTAGGAGGGATTCCTCTTAAGACTGATGACTCTGGCAAAGTAGCATGACTGCACCTCATTTGCTCTGACATGGCACAGAGGCAGAGCTGAAAACTGCCCTCCTGTTATCTATCTGATCTGTAATCTTTACAAGGATATTAGTAGTAGAAAATAACAGCATTGTAGAGACAGAAATTGCTCAAAGAATTACTTCCTTATATATGAGATTTTATTCATGAATATGTGCTTCCTTTCTCAGATAAAGGACACCCATTCTTTTCTAAATATCCCAGTATTATTTTCCAGATATACAGGCCAGTGCTACCAACATTTCATTGCTGTTCACGGTTGGTGCTCTGTAATTCTATGTAATTTTAATTAAAGAAGAATTCTGAGACAGTCTCCCCCTGTGTTACCATCAAGCATACAATTAACTGTGTACAATTTCTGCTGGGAACAGTCACACAGTGATTTCAGATTAATAATTTATTATTGCTTCCATATTTGTATCAAAAAAAAAAAAAAAGGCAGCATAGACTAAGAACAAAGCACCTACTGAAAACAGTATATGAATTTGGAAAGACATTTTCCTCAGTGTAGATTTTAAACCTGAGAAGCTCATAACTCCATCCTATGGACAATGAAGATAAATAATCTCTGCAGCTTTACACTCTGAAAGTTGCATGTTGGAAAGCCCTCACTAAAAGCTCAATCAAGGAGAGCAATACAAGCAATTTCATGCACAACCTTTCATCATCTTTTTGGTCCTCAACAAGTGATTGTTCTAGTACTTCCAATAGTGAAGATCCAATTTCTGATCTTGACCGTTCTGGCATTTTCTTCAAATTAGAATCAATATCAAAATAATAGTAGCAGTCGGCTCTCTATGAACAGACACATCTGTGCGGATGTTTCTCAGCGAGTCCCAAAAGCAGGGCTTTTAGTGTAACTGCCCTCAGTACTCCTTACAGCGCTTCAGAAACAATTCTCACAGCTCTGCAGAGAGCTTGCTTGAAAGCTTCTTAACTAAGACCCTTCCAAATCAAAGGAATAAACGATACATCCGAGGTTTCTTCAAACGCTGAAGGGAGCAATCAGGGAAGTCACTTGAATACTGTCATAATGACAAAAAAAGTGTCTTTGAATCGGAATATTCAGAACAATTCCTCACTGGGAAATTTTCCTATGCTCTCTTGCTATTGTCTTTCTTGATTTTGAGGGACTATTATGGCATATTATGATTTGGGTGGTGGAAGAGACATAGGCACCCAGTAAATGAGATCAAAACACAATTCAATCAGATGTTAAGAGTTTAAATTTACACCTAAGCTGATTTATTTCCTGTCCAACAGAAAAACCCCAACTTTTAAAAACAAATCAGTCCATACTAACTGTTTTGAATCGGTACTCAGGAACAATTCTCCTCATGAGGAGCAGCACTGTTCATGTATTCAAAATTTTATTCTGAGTAGATGCATCCGTTTGCAAATAGGACTGTTTGGGGGTGGAGGGATACCTAAGTCAAAACTCAAAACAGTGTGACAATATCTAATTTTGTTGTCGGAGAGAATGGCAGAGCTTCTAACATTTTAAAACTGTTCCCTGCCTTTGATGTCGCTTTTGAGAATCTTACAATTTTTTTGAATACAGGGTGGGGATTTATCAGTATTGTTCCAGGCAGTTATTTTTTCAAATATTCAGTCCTCTTCATGATTTAGGAAACTAAGAAGTAGCCATGCATCTTAACCTTCAGGCTACCCAAGTTATCAATAATCTTAATTCAAGATCTAAGCGTTAAACCACATTCAAGTACTTTTTGAGAACTCAGATTTCAGACCCATCCAAAGACAGCTGTTTGTACACTGTTTTTACAAATTAGTGGACTGGAAGAAATCAACAGTCTTTTGTATGAGCAGAAATCTTGTTTATCTTAATATGTTGTATTTCCCTTAGCTAAGCGAACAGAAAGCTGCACTGAGCTTTCAGTAGTGTTCAGCTGAAATGAGCTCACACTTATGTTAGTAGACATCATGTAGAAGACACCCAATTCAGCAAGATCAGAATCAGAGCAATGTCTCACTGCATTTGAGCAAATGTGTTACCATTTTCAATTCCTTCCTGCTTTGCAGAGTGTTTCAAAAATAGTTTTAGTTATGAGCAAGCCACAAAGAAACACTTATGCCCACCGGCCCATTTCCTTATGTAAAAGATGTTGCTTGAGAAACACTTCGAGAAAAAAATAACCTCACTAAATTAAAAAAAAGAAATTAAAATATTGCATATTGCATGTATCTTCTTTGGTGCTTTCTTGAGATAAAATGTGTCTTAATATTTTTTCCAGACATTCGGGACAGTGGGGGACCTAAGCCTGTGATGGTGTATATTCACGGAGGGTCCTACATGGAAGGCACTGGAAATTTATATGATGGCAGTGTTCTAGCAAGTTATGGGAATGTGATAGTCATCACAGTCAACTATCGCCTTGGGGTACTTGGTAAGAAGCTTTCAGCTTTCCACTAATCCCTGCTATCTGCAATGCAATTCATATTACGTGTGAGAATGTACTTTAAAAAAAAAAAAAAGGCAGAAGAGCAACAACAAGTATTTTTAAATTTTCTTTGTCAAATATAAGGTTTGTATTCTGGGAATGGGATGTAAAGACGTTGCAGGTATTTTCTGGAAGAGCCTGCTGTCATGCTACACGAAACAGTTATTCCCATTGCTGAGCTGTCCAAACAGAAGAGGTTCTCCTTTTCTTTTCTTTTCTTTTCTTTTCTTTTCTTTTCTTTTCTTTTCTTTTCTTTTCTTTTCTTTTCTTTTCTTTTCTTTTCTTTTCTTTTCTTTTCTTTTCTTTTCTTTTCTTTTCTTTTCTTTTCTTTTCTTTTCTTTTCTTTTCTTTTCTTTTCTTTTCTTTTCTTTTCTTTTCTTTTCTTTTCTTTTCTTTTCTTTTCTTTTCTTTTCTTTTCTTTTCTTTTCTTTTCTTTTCTTTTCTTTTCTTTTCTTTTCTTTTCTTTTCTTTTCTTTTCTTTTCTTTTCTTTTCTTTTCTTTTCTTTTCTTTTCTTTTCTTTTCTTTTCTTTTCTTTTCTTTTCTTTTCTTTTCTTTTCTTTTCTTTTCTTTTCTTTTCTTTTCTTTTCTTTTCTTTTCTTTTCTTTTCTTTTCTTTTCTTTTCTTTTCTTTTCTTTTCTTTTCTTTTCTTTTCTTTTCTTTTNCTTTTTACCTGTTTGTTTTGAGCTTCATTGTGGTTTTGAGAAGTGTTGTGGGTGTCATTCAAATACCTCTAGTATTTTTTTTCCAGATAATGAATTACAGAATGGAAGAGTTACCTTTGATTGTTTCAAATACATTCAATAGAATGTGCTCGTGCTCTTGGTAGAGGTGTGTGGTCTCCCTCTGGAACCTTGTATTTATGGAAAAAGAAATTACTCAGCTATTTGCTCAGTGTAGTCACATGCATAATAAAGTCCACCAGCTCTTGAGACAATATGATTGTTGGGGGGCTTTTCTGCACTGATTGTTGGGGGGGGGGTGGTTTCTGCATATTCTACTAGAATATTGCATGCTAAGACTCCTGAGAGCAGGAGTAGGATCCTGGGATATTATGGAGACCAGTACAGTAACTCCAGAATACCTAAGTGGGTGTAAGAGTGTTCTCTGTAATGTCTGAAGGGGTGCAACAGACCAAGTGTCATTCACAGCAGAGAGTTTGTTCTGAAAACCAGTCAACTTCGTTTTCAAATATCAACTACTCTGCTTTACTTTTGGGTTGTCGTTCTTTGTTTGTTGTTGCTCTGTTCTTGGTATTTTGAATTCAGTTAGCACAGCCCCCAAAAGCCTCGGTTCTGCTTTGCTCGTCTGGGTAATTGTCTTCCAACAGTTTCATTTTTGTTAAAAATGTGACAACCTTATTTCAGGGGGAGGGAATGGATTTTGACTTTAGATTTTGAAACTTATTCTACCACAACTGTGTTTTACAAGGAATTGAATGACTTCCAGAAAGATCATAACAATTTTTGTCTGTATTTATTTCCTTGGTACTGGAGGTTTCATTCATGATGTACCACTTTAAAGTAAGGAAGCTCTGGGATTTTGTATAGTTTTCTTCCTCCTCCTTTCCAATTACGTGATGACTTCAAGTCCTGGACACATATTAATACAGCAGTTAATAACCAGTTACCTGTGCCTCTAATCAACCTTTTAGTTTGACATCAGTGCCTGTCTTCGATGTCTCAAACAACATTTCTCTGTGTTATATGCCAGTATAAAAAAAAGTATCTATTATCTGAAAGGGTTGTTTATTTTTGTATATTATTTATTTTGATTCCTAAGTCATTAGTAATTGCAGTGTTTAAAAGGGCTAGTTGCTTGAGAGATGAAAGTTAATACATCTTTGTTGGTGATAATGGTTTTTCCACTTGTAAATTAACACTGATCCCTGAGGTAACCCACAGCTAACATCTCACTGAGCTTAGGAGGACTTAATTTTTGTTCATGCTTTCGTGATTCTTTGGGCTTTGTGGTCTTTACTGAGCCTCAAGGGTCAAAGAGCTAATTTTGTTTTAAGTGGGACCTATTACAGTAAAACCTCTAAAATTCACAGCAGAATCCAGTGATTGGTATGAATACTTGCTATTAATTTCAAACCAACTAAAATAACCCTGTGTCAGGTTTGCAGGGTTTTCTTAGTAAACCAATGCTGTTTATGTAGAACTCATACACATCTACTGTATTTGGTGCAACGCCCATCTATTGTGTATTAAATAAATAATGATGACGTACCATTGAATAGGTAGTGGAGAAACACAGCAGAAAAAAAAATCAGAAAAGAAAGTTTGAGCCATTTAAATTTTTCCTGCCTTTCTTTCTTTTCTAATCTACAGAGAGATCATCAGAGTAGGACTTTGCATGATCATAGTGGATATCAGATTTTAAGTTTGATGCTTCGAAACCCTTGTTCCTCCTTGTTCCAGGAGAATGTCACCCTTTGCAGTCACATTAACATATGGTTTTACAAAAACATAGGTGGCAAATTCTCTGCTTCCCTTACCCGATCATATCCCACGAGGTAAGAGATCCAGCTCCACTGCCTGGTGCCTGTGGGATACTTGGATCTCACTTCGCCACTGGGTAAAACACCTGGCTTTACAGGCAGAAGGGATATTTAAGTGATTATTTATCACATGACAAGATGTAGGGACAAAATAAGGCCTGTCTTCTCCCTTTCATGTGGCTTTTATTGGTCTGGTTTCTTGTATCAGTCTTTTGTGGATATATGTCTTTATATAGGTGATCTCCATGAGTCATCTGCCATTGTTTCACCAAGATGTTGACTTTTCTTAAGTGAATAAACTGATAAATCATTATCATTCAATAAATGTTCAGAGCTGCAATAGCAACATTTTCTTCCAGACCAATCATGATGGGACTCGGGATGTATTTTGATATTAGGTTCCTCACAGTACTTCTATTAAATCCACAGCAGACAGCTTTTGATGCAGTTCAGATTATTTTTCTGTTTATTCTGAGTTGAAAGACCCTTTGTTTTATGGACTAATCTGCTCGAGGAGCTGCATTTTGTGGAGATGCAAGATTTACTTCTAAATAAAACATTAGAAAATGCTTAAAACTGAAATCCATTTGGTAAAGAGAAAACAACAACAAAAATTAAAGAAGGACGGAGCAAGTGCATTTAAAATTGCAAAAAAACCAAAACCAAACCAAAACCAAACCAAACCAAACCCAACCAAAAAAATAAACCAAACACGCAATCCAACAAAACCCCAAAGCCCTGGTGAGTTTCCTGGCCCAATTTTGTCTTTGAAACAAGTCTGAGAATGAAAGTCTGTTAAAAACTATCCTTAGATAAAGATGATGGAAAAGAGAAGTCTTTGCCCTGGGAAATTGGGGACTACTGAATAAGAAGCCATTTGAAACACACTATTTATGTCTTCTTTAGATTCTTTTTGAATGCAAGTCTTGTGCAAGCAATTTCACCAAGAAGGAGTACTGCAGAAGCAGTCTAATAGCCTTGAAGGACAGTGCAGATATATTTTTATGGCTTCTTTTTGGGAAAGGACAAATATGAAGTTTGGATTTTAAACTCAGCTGATTTGTGATGTCAGATGTTTACTCAAAACATATCCACCTGGTAAAAAGCAGGAGCATTTTATTTAATTTTCATTAAGAAAATGGAGAAGATTTATAAAAGGAGTCTATTCAATGTCCAGAAGAGATCACGATAGACAGATTTGCCAGTCCTGTTTTCTGTGTTCTTTCTTATGAAAGATTTATTCAGAGAAGGAGAATGCTTTGGGTCACCACTGGCTACTACTGCTTTTGATTTCAGCAGCAGAGAGACAGGAGAGAGCTGGTTTATGCTAACTGGGAATTTGTTTCTTCATTTTATTAATTTATACTCTTTGCTCTTGATTATCTTTAAGCCACAGGACTTTAATAAAACTTTAATAGAAAAAAAAAACATTTTTATTGAAGCTCACAAACTGAACTGGGGGAAGGAATAATGACTCAGAGGAAACTCTGTGTTGAGCACTGCTTTAAATTTCGATTTTTTCCTTTTGAAGAGGCAGTGGTTGTCCCTACAGAGACAGTAAATTGTCATTCCAAGGGTCTGGGTCAAAAGGTAGTAATAAATAAAAAGAAAAAATGGTCTGTATTTTGTATTTTCTGTTAGGCATTCTGAATAATGTGTGCATTAGGAAGGCAAACATTCTAAACTTTTAGACCAAAATTCACATTAAAATGGAAGCACACCCATGAGTGAGATTGTCTTCGTTATGCCTTCTTTAATTACATGAAATTTTCCCTTTTGTGGAAAGTATAGGAACTATTACTGTCATTTAGTCTTGCATTTATACTGTCACCCTCTAGTTTGAGAATGTTGACTGGGATTATTAAATAGAAAACACTCATCGAGGTGTTCCACCACTTCAATATTTTTTTTTTTTTGCCAGTTAGTACTCTTAATGCTGCAAGTAAAGTCACTGCAGCAGACTGAAAGCTCTGCTTACATTATTCAGTACATTATTTCCCAAATAACTGCCCTGAAATCGATGGGGCACTTCAGTGCAGGGCATCCCCTTGTGACAGAGCCTGGTTGCCTGTAATTTGAAGTGCTGTGATGAGGAACAAGGGTACTGGAAAGGTATTTGCTCCCCTTGCACAGAACTGCTTCTGAGGAGAGCTGTTCTTAGAAATCTGTTGTGTTTTCCAGCCCAAAAGTCTCTTTTTCAGCAGTGTGTTGAGTGAGCCAGCCGTGCTGGGCTGCAGCATTCACGCCAAATAAAACACAAATTAGTGACAGAAAACAGAACAAAGCAAAAAGTACCGTCACAAAAGCCTTTTCTTAACTCTTTTAGTGCCTGTTGGGGCTTTATGGATAACGTAGTGACAGAGGATGAGTCTTATCATGCCGTAAAATGTTTTGTTGCTGTCTGTCTGGGTACATTAGGAAAATACCTCAGGTTTGAACATGCACTTGCTGCTGTGCAGAATGATGCCAACCTGCAACCTCTTATTGGCCAGAGAGGTACACGGAATATAAGGACACAGCCCTGCAGTAAGTGTGGGGCCGCCTGTGCCAAGCTCAGAATTTCTGCCCTCATCCGTCCTGCTCTCAGCAAGAAGTTGCACATTCCCGACAGGCCAAGAAAAATAAAGCACAACCTTTCCTTTATGATCAAGTTTATGTGCATCAGTGCTGTGGTAATTCCAGAATGCAGCCAGGGGAACCTTTTCTTGGGAAGAAGAATTATCAGCTGACCATTTGCAGGTCACAGAGATGAGAGTATATGATAATGAAAGCTGCTTCAGAACAACTTGGAAGTGCCTGACTATTTCAGGAGCCTAATTCCATTGGGATTGACTAGAAGATACTTTCTTGTTTTGTTTTAATACTTTTCTCTTTTTAAATAGAATAACATACCATAATTTTTCCCGTTGCTTTCAAATTAGATCTACTTTTTTCACTCTTAATCTGATTTCTCAAACTGATTTGCCCTAATTTTGGTAATAATTTACTTTCTACTGTTTCCATAGTTTGGATGGGTTTTTTTTACTGCCTTGCTCATCTCTCTATTTTGACAGCATGGTAACACTACTGAAAATATTAAAAAGTGGATGTCTGTAAAATATTATTCAAAATAATGTATAAAATCTAGATATAAGACTTCCAAAAATTGCTTCATATCAGATGAAAAAGCTTTGGTCAACTTCATAAAGATATTATGATGAACTAGTGTTCTGTTTTGCTTAAGTATTTTTGCAAATACAACCTATTGTGTTCTTATTCTGCAACCTGGAGAGTTGTCTCTCCTGAAAAGAAGCCTTTTCTCTTCAATAAAAGTAAGCATCTCATGGCCTAGTGGCCATTCAGTGAAAGAAACAGTGCAATAAGAAGGTTTATGTTAGTTAGATATCAAAGGAGATAAAACATGTACAAAGACTCTTTTTGCTACATTGCTTAGACTGTGGGGTTTTCTTTTATAGTTCACAATTTAATATCCAGTAAAAGTGGTAAAATGTTTGATCATTAGCTTTGGTGACAAGCACATCCATTATCTTTTTATGAAACCTTAAAGGTACTGTCAGGAGATGGCATTTTATTCCAGCTTTGCTGCCCCTCTAAAGGGTCTGTGATGAGCCTTACTTCTATTATCCATTTCCTAACATGTTTGAGTAAAAGTGGTAGATGAGCAGAAGATTATATATTATTGCCTAATTAAAAGTACATTACATTGAAAGTAAAGATGGAAAATTAATAGCAAAACACATCAAAATGAGCAGTCAAAAATCATTCAAAGTTTCTGTAATGGAAGAATATGCAGGGAATGTTAATCTATAAATACTTTTAGGGACCTCTGGCAGCTTCATAACAGTTTTCCTTTAGATATAAAAGAAATTTTAATATTTTAGGATCACTCAGTAGAGAAGGTGTCCAGAAGGCCTGATCTGATCCTACCTTAGCCTGGGGCATCACAGAGTCTTGGTACGAAGGCCTCCAAATGAATTTGATTCTAGATAAATAGAAGGAGTTAAGATAGAAGGAGTACTGCAGTTATCTATTCCCCCTGGTGCTGTACTTAACAAGGGCTGATTTACACATACTTAGAATTCTAAGAATGTATTAGACAATTCTTATTTAATATAGCAGGTAACCTCAGGGCAGCCCAGTTTGCAGGAGGCCCAAGCATGGCTCATCTAGATTTGCAGTGTCCTAATTTCATAGGTCCATTGATAGAATTAGCATTCAAATCTCAGACCTGCTGTAGTTAATGGTATTTTAGTGGGGTTTTTTTTGAGTTGGTGCCAGCCAAAGGGAGGTGGGGTGTGCAGAGAAAGGAAGATTGCCACCCTCGAGTCTGTACCACCAAAATGACAAAATGGACGTTAGGTAAAGAATGGGTTGTTGACTAGAGATGTTTAAAGGGTCAACTGCAGAGCACAGCAGGCAAGATATTTATGAAGTGGGAACCCTGAGTAAACAGCGCGCTCTTAAAATGAACCATTTCTTTTCTATTTGTGCTTTTTCTAGCACAGCCAATTGACATTATCCACCTGCTCGGATAGATGCATACACACACCCGCTTCTCTATTTTTTAGGGCACAAAGGCATCATTTTATTTGCCATTGAATAGGTTTCTATCTTGGTACAGGTACCTTTTAAATAACATGTTTATTCTGATGTTTTTCACTAGACTTCTTTTCTGGTAAACAGAAAAATAACAAATAACAAACTTTAAAACTACTCATTTTGGCACAAGAGCAGTTTGTGTCATTTCTGTCAAGAAAAAATACTTTTTGGTAGGATAAATTTCCTTCATCAATATTTAATCATATAATAAAAGTATCCCAGTTTTTCTAAATAGCAGATTTATCTTTGAGTGCATAATAAACTTCAGCATGGTAATATTTGCAAATAGGAAAGAAAAAGCGCTCACTGAAGACAAGTTATAAATATCTTACTGCCTCAGAAAAAAAAAATCAAAATCTTTGACCCTATTATCCCACATGACGTTATTTGTAATTTTTATCATCTAGCTATGTGTAGGTACCTTCACTTTGCTGTAAGTAATATCTAACTGAATTATTTTTGCACCATCACTGATCTCCTTGCAAAACCTTTAATCTACTGTATTTTTAATGTTTCAGCTGTACAATAGTACCTGTATTTTACACTATACACTATCCTAAGCCTTTGGCTGTCTTGTGATGGGAGACTTCTTGGGGAGCCAGATTTGGCCCCATCCTTAGAAGCAAACAGAATTTAGGCTGCTCTGTCTTTGCCAGAATGCCAAACTTCCCAGGAAAGGATCTGTCTGACTGTAAGCCAAGAGCTGGGGATAAATTGGGATTTTTATGCAATTTGTATCTCACTGCAGACCATTCCCACACAGAAATAATCCTCTGAGTTCCCAATATTCTGTTTTTCAACCCAAGCAGGAAGACATTAAGAAATACTCTGCAGCTCAGCATCTAAGTCAGGTCTGTGCCCAGCCTTGGTGGGTTGGGAACTCTGCATACCTGAGTTTTATGCAGCTGTAAGTCAAGCTCAGAAAAAAAGGTGAATGAAAATTCTTTCACCATTTATGATAGAAGTAGCAGGACAGGTAGATGGAATATTTCTAAATTCCCAGTTCACAGCATTTAATTACATATATTAAAATAGTTTCCTGAAGCTTAAATTAAGCACTTCTGTGTACTGTGGGGCTTTGGAAGCAATAGATAATTTGACAGGGATTTCCATTGCAAATATTGCTCTCATTTTTCACACATTTCAATTGCATAAAATTCCTCATTTTATGGGTTTTTCGTGTGCAAATTAGTTTACGTGTATGGGTACTAGCTCAAATATTATTCTGATCCTTCCTTGATGGATGAATACCTCATGATATTGTTGAATCAGATGAACAAGATCTGTATTTTAAGGTTGTAACAGCACTTTTTAATGGTCAAAAGAGTAATGTGAACAATAGATCTAGAGGAACAAAACTCTCTTGGCAGCAGTACTGGCAAGAGAGAGTCTTAAATTTTTTCTTCTATTTAATGTGTGATCCATGTGTAAATGCCTGCCTCAACCAACCTAGAAAATACTACAGTAAAAATGTTGCAATTTGCATTACCTTCTAATGGAGAATATATAGAAAACTGCATTGATTGATACACTGATTTTTTATATCCCAAGATGTACTGGCAAATAAATATTATTTTGGCAAAAACTGCATTTGAATACATTATTACATGAAAAACTGATACATGAAGGTCTGTGGAAGGCCAGAGGAAATTATGTATATTGGTTAATATCCTTTGTTAAGCAAAGTATGAAAACTGCCTTGAAGCAAATATAAATGCTAGATACTTATATATTTGTAAAGGTATTTTGAATATATCTTGTGTTGTATATGTTGAAAGCTAAAAATATTTTTGAGATAAGAAAGATTGCTTATACACTTTAATTAAGAATTTGAAATACATCCTCCATGTTTCAGGGGACTTATTGCTTCAGAAATAAGTCTTACTGGCATTTTTCATTGTTCTGCAGTAATTTTTCACTATTTTTTTCAAGGTCCTAATGAAATAGAATGAAAGAGAGTTGAGCAGTCTTTGTCGGGGTGACTCGCTACACATCCAAGAGTTCTACTGATTTTAAAAATCGTTTTTGCTGTGGTTCTTATGTCAGTTCTTGGATGTTTGTTTTTATGAAATCTCCCTTATTCATTATAATTTGTTCATTTTCTCAAAGCTTTCCACCAGGATTTTTGTTGCGGGATCTTAAATTGCCATAGGTATGCTGACAAGTTTCTTTACTATTTATTTTATTATTGAAGAATGAAGTGTTCAGTACAGAAGCACAAAATATTAAAAGAAAGGAGGCAGAGCACCATATAGCTCCAAATAATTTCAAAAAGATAAGGCAAACATACCCCTAAGCTGTTTTGCTTGCTTAGGTTCTAATATCCCATGAGTCTGCTAAGCACTTATTTGTGTCCTATCACTGATTCCAACAGGAAACACACAGCGTACTGAATTTCTTCCCAAATTGTTTGTTTCCACCCCTACTTTTCGGTATAATTTATTGCACATTAATTGATTTGCTTCAGTGACTGAAGTTTTCCTTTCAGCTCCAGGTAAATCTGCGTCTCCACTGGAGATGGGTTTGCATTTCATCTGCCAGGCTTTGCTAAAGCAGTGACACGAGGGGGTGTCCCTCACTGAGTCCCCTGTGTGCCGTGGGGCCAAAGGCCATGTGCTTTCAGCTGCCCATGAACCATATTAATGACCCTGTAAAATGCACTCCTGAGCACCCTGGTGAGATAATTTCTCACTTTATTATTACGTGCCTCTTGAAAAATGTTCTCTAAATATTTTCCTTTTGCCATTATATAGCCCTTAACTAGGATGGCTAAATTATGGTGGAGGAAAAGGGAAATGTTCACATTAAAAGGAATACTAACTTTTTTTCCACCATTTTTTTCTGATCATTTACCTCTCCTACGGGGAAAGACTGAGAGAATTGGGTTTGTTCAGCCTAGAAAAGAAAAGGCTTCAGAGTGACCCAATTGTGGCCTGCCACCACCTGAAGAAGCTACAAAAATGGAGAGAGACTTTTTACAAGAGCCTGGAATGAGAGAACAAGGGGGTCTGGCTTCAAAGAGAGAGTAGGTTTATATTAGATATCAGAAAAAATTCTCCCCTGTGAGGGGGGGGAGGCCCTGGCACAGGGTGCCCAGAGAAGCTGTGGCTGCCCCATGCCTGGAAGTGTCCAAGGCCAGGCTGGATGGGGCTTGGAGCAACCTGGGAGAGTGGAAGGTGTCCCTGCCCATGGCAGGGGGGGGTACTGGGTGATCTTTAAGGTTCCTTCCAACCCAGACCATTCTATGGTTCTATTACTTAAATTTTTCTCTTTTGATACTTCATGGGCTTGCATGTCCTATGTGTTCAAAACTTAAACCATCACTGAGTTTCTTGTTGTAACTGATAGCTGTTTGGATGCACATTGCTTGGATTTTGATTATCATTAGGTTCTTGGATTACTATTAAAGATAACCTAAAATGGAAATGTACTCACTATTTCATTTATTTTCTTTCTGATAACAAAGAAATCACTTGGCAACTACCTTGCTAGCATAGATCTTTTCTAACGTGGGTTCCCTCCAGCTGAATATGTGCTTTAAAAATGTCATTGATAAATACAAGATATTATCTGCATTTTCCAGCAACCACAAAATTCAACATCTGTGGTAGTGCCTGAATTTCATCTTTGCAGTTTTTTCTAAGGTGGAGGCTACAGAAGTAATGATCACAATTTCAAATTTAAGGTTCCATTCTTAAATGGATTTAAAACAATGCACACATTTCTTTTCCTTTCCCCCTCATAAGCACATAATGTTGCTTTTTTATCCTTTCAAAGTTCTATATAGTTGTTGGCTGGTTTCTTTTTATAAATATTTCATAAGTAGCGTTTTGATCTCTGGTTCAAATTCAGTCATGGCAGCAGATGTTCTTGTTGATAGGTTTCTTTTGCAAGTACTGTGTACAAACAAATTTACAAACAGGAGTATATTCAGGAGGTGTAGTGGAACTGATAATATTGAAAAAGTGTTATGAAGAATAAATTCACAGTTTTAAACTTTTTTTTTCCTTGAGACATAAAAAATATGAACAAAAAATGTCACTGCTTGGCTGTAGTGTATCGGAGATGCAGCTGAGGGTTAGAAAAAAGCCTGGATCATCTTAAAAACATTGAAAAAAGTCCTTCTCTTGCAGACAATGTTGTCTTGAAATGAGATCCAGTTCCAGGCTGTCACAGAGCAGCTCCTCTTGCAAGGTGGTGGCGAGCAGCTGTCATTAGGAACCATCAACTTTGCTAGAACCCGATCTCTTTTTACCAGGACTAAGCACAAACAGGAAATATTATGTCTTTGTATCAACAAGGTTTTGCATCTGTAGAACAGCCTGGTGCAGTGTCTCTGAAAGAGGTGCAGGTTTTGTTTCTGCTGCCTTGAGTGCCAAAGAAAACTGGGTCCATGTGTTTGATTCTCTCTCACTCCCATTCTTCTAAGCACCTCTGTGACTCACTCCCGAAGTCTGCAGTGTTCCAGAATGACTCTGAACGAATTCTGGATATTGCATTCAGAGTATGTGAGTCTTGCTCTGCTTTTATATGGTTCCTTTACAATACTCCAACAAAATAATTTTGAAAAATGAGCCCAAGAGGGTTTATTTCCCATTAACGACTGAATGCTGGCATTTGGATGATGGAAATAGGTAAGTTCCTTTGTGTGAAGGTGCAGATCAGAGCTTTTGTCATGAGATTGTGCTTTTCATTTACATGAGCTCTTAGTCTTCTGCTGCTAAAACTTTTTTAGTCCTTTAAAAGCTTTTCCCATCACATTCTCTGTAGCTTCTCAATGTTTCCTCCCAGGAGATCTGTATGATTCAGGTAAAGATAATCGATCTCACTGAAAGAAACAAAATTACTTGTGATGATCAATGTGTGCTAACAGTTACTTGTTGTTAAACTCATTCAGCAAAGCTGCAGAACCCAGCAGAAACATATTCAGAATGTGGTTCTTAACGTCTCCCTGCCAAGTGAGCAATATGCAAAAAGCCAAAGGAAATGAAAACAAACTTGTGGAGGGGTCTGGCTTTCACTAGCTTCGCTGTGAGTTTATAGAGAATGAGGAAGATTTAGCAAAACAAACTCAGACTCTTGGTGGCATCTAGCAAAAGGACAAGTGGCAGCGGGCACCAAGTATAGAGGAAAGTCCAGAAATAAAACCTTTGTTTATTCTGACGGTGGTCAGATGCTGGTGCAGAGAGGCTGGGAAGTCTCCAGTGCATGGAGTTATTCAAACCCCACCTGGACACAGGCCTGAGTAACCTGTTGTAGTTGACCCTGGTCTAGCAGGGAAGGAGGTGACCTGAAGTCTCCAGAGGTCCCAGCTACCCCAAGGTTGTGATTCCGTGATCTTAAGGTAGTGCAGTGGGTCCTGAGTATTGTGAAGGGGCAGATGAATTACTCTCTAGACATCTACCTGGTCTTTTAACTCCTGGTTATCTTTGTAAACCTTCTCTCTGCATAGTTTGGGCTCTCCTGAAAACGAATTAGCCCACTATAGTTGTCTTAGGCAATAAATACGCTTTTCTGCAAAGCACTAACCCCACTGCTACCTTTTTTTGACACCAGTAGATGTATCAGCTACTCACATGTGCTGTGGTTTCTCATGGGCACAGGAGGGATTGCTTATCCTGCCATCCCAATGGAGTGAACTGGCTCTGTTTTGACAGCCTGGCAGTGAGAGATAATGATCTGTCTCCTGAAAACTTAACCAGGCTTACGTCCAGAGCAGAGATGCAGAACCTTTTTCACACCGAAGCCTTTCCAGGTCTTTTGGTAAGCCCTGCATTTGCTGTAGCATTACCCAGGAATTGAACGGTGGGCTAGAGGTGGGTGAGAATCAAATGGTCACAGGTTTGATCAAGTGAAGTCTTACGCTGTAGCTTTCTCAGCTGGACTTTGGGGTTTTTGGAATGGAGCTTCTGATTTTAAGGAATCCTGAAGATTGCCTGCAAGTTATAAGACAGCAGAAGACTATTTTTTCTCTCCCTTCTTTGCCTGTTTTTCCTCTTAGGAAAGGATCCAGTGTAAGCTGGATGTTGGATTGTTCTAATTTGGTGACGTTTATTTAGGTTCAGCCCCCAACCACTGGCATCCTGGGGTTTTTTTTTTCTTTGTTTTTGTCATGCCAGAGTGTTTCCTCTGTGCTGTCACTCATCTCACTGTTCCTTTTCCAGACAATTTGGCAATTCCTGGGGACATATTTTTTCACATCTCTTGACATGCATTGAAAAATCACAAGTTGATAAAGACCAATTTCTTAACTAAAATCTGCCTGTGCTACAGATGAATACATCGCTTAGGGTACATCAGTAAAATTCTAAAACCTTACTTTTTGGAAGCTGATCATACACTAAAAGCAGCAAAAAGGAAAAAAAAATTAAATTGCCAATTACAGCTAATAGCTTTCTGCAATTGGCATGAATAAAGCAGATTGAAGGTACTTTCAAAAGCAGGTTCTCAGTAAATCCAAGTAGTGAAATGTTTTGGAATGAAGCAGCTGCAAAAAGGAGGTTAAATATCCTGTGCTTAACAACGTGCAGAACCTAGAAATCTGTTTTAGAGTCATCTTTGGGGATTTCTCTGTAAGAATACAACTGATAAATGGGTTTGTTTTCCCTTGAGAGTGTTTACATATATCTGATATTATTTGCTGCATCTCCTTAAAGGAAAAATCTCCACCATAAAGTTTTAATTTTAAGACTACAAAAAAAATATAACCCAATGCTAGTAATAAATTTATTTACTTAGTAACTTATTATTACATTAGGTGTTTTCAATATTATCCACTCTTTAACATCAATATTTCTAAGGTGAATCAAACAAGTTGAAGTACTTTTTCTGAAAGCTGAAAATGTATTTTGTATATTAAGTCACTCATTTTACAGAAGGAATATTATAGTAGTTTTAAAGACGGAAGAGTTTCAAGAAGAGCAAAGAGCTTGTTATACTATGATAAGCAAAGAAGTAGAGATGATTCACTGAAACAGGGCTTTCTGAACTTTTTATATATATATATTTCTCAGCTCTGTGTAAAGCGCAGATGAAAGGTTAAGAGAGTAATAAACAAAGCTGGAATGTGATTTTGATGGGTAAGCTGCACTTTGATCTTCAGACTATAAAACACTGCTACCTGGGTCAGAACTAACACTCAGCAGGACAAACAATCACTTGTTCGCTGCGCTATAAAATTCACAATTCCTTTTGCTGTGCCATGCTAGCAAACATTCTGTGGCACTAAAGGAAGGAAAGGGAGAATGTAGGAGTTTTAGCAATTTGTGTAATTTAAAGCAACTTTGAACATGTGCTAAAGTTTTCTTTAAAGTTCTCCGATCTTTAGCAAATAGCACTACAGGAATGGATTTACAGCAAATACTGAGCAACTTTAAAGATCTTGAAAATACTAATAATATATTAAATTACTTAAAACTAGGCATGAAATTGTAGGTTGTGTGATATCTTAAAAAAGAACAAGGTCAGTGCTGCTTTTATTTCAGTTAGACAAGATTGTATTTCCTACTGCACCGAACAGTTCTGCCTTATGATTCCACAGAAACATAGAATATCCTGAGTTGGAAGGGACCCCAAGGATCATCAAACTCCAACTCCTGGTCCTGCTCAGGACAGTCCTATTTTCCATTTTCTCCTACTCACTCATTCCTTCAGGAAGATGTCTACTTCTTTTTAAGCTTCTTGGTTTCACTGGTGTTTTTCAAGCACAATTAACTGCGCTCTCAGATCTGAAGCTGTGCCCCTGCCATCCCTGGGACTGTTCAAAAAGAGGTGGAGCTGTGGCACTGGGGATGTAGTTGAGTGGTGAACACAGCAGGGCTGGGTTTATGGTTGGACCTGATGACCCTGGAGGTCTTTTCCAACCTTAATGATTCTGTGATTTGCACATTGTTCCATAATTTCACATCAGCCTGAAGAAGACGGCAGTCTGAGATAAAAGAAAGGCTCTCTCAGGAGCATGATAGACAGAAAGAGTACAGGAGGAAATCTAGACTCTTTAAAAAACCATGGGTTTGATGGTTCCTTCCTGTTGGTGTGCCTGCTCTTTGTTGCTAAAATAGTTTTTGTGGGTTTATAACCACTAGGTTTTCTGTTGGTCCTGATTAACTATAAATATGAGTAGTTGTGCTGATTGCAGTTAGGTTGCTTACATGGATAAAATTAACATGGAGTAGATTTTTGTCAAGTCTGAGTCCTGGAGAACACAGTACAGAAATTAGTGAAGGTTAACTCTTAAGGAAACTGGAAAAATAAATATTTTCCCCTTGGAACCTCAGTGCAGGAAAAAGTGTGATTTCCACTTGAGCAATATTTGGTTTACGTATCAATTTTAAAATAAATATTAGTAATTCTAAAGACACTTACTGTTCTTGATTACCTTAATAAAGCCATTTTAGCATTTTACTGGATCACAATAATAAAAATTGTCTGGTTTTAAATAAATATAACCCAACTATTGAAAACAACTATTTTTCCAGTGAAAACTACGCTCATACTGACCTTTTTTATGCACAAGATAGTCACACTATTATTACATGCTGTGAATAGGGTTTTCACAAATGCGTAGATTGTGCTTAAAAGTGAGACCATATCTTTTAATTAAGTCCCTGATTCTAGCAAATTTCAGGCAGTAAAAGACTCATTAATTTTAATTGTGTTGGATGAAGCCCTGTATTTATAATGTGATGTAATTGTCCACTGCATTCCTGACATCTGGCAATAAAAGTCTGGATCATAAAGAAAGCACTAGATTATATTTATTGGTGCAGGATTAGCCATCAGGCAATGGTTAGTCAGGAACAAAAAGCTATTCAGAGAATTCCTTCATCAATTATTAGGAAATCAAGTCAGAACATACATTTATTTATATTTATTTAAAAGTTATATTGCTCCTGTCACAATGATATCAACATAAAGTAGATACAAGCTGTTGTCCCTGACAGAACAATTCCATTTCAGTCTGTTAGAGGTTGAAGGATATACATATTTATTCATTTTTTTTTCTTTTTTCTCTGCAGAGATTTCCACCACTAAAAATCTGGCTAGCAGGAAAGAACTGACATGCCATAAGTTTGAGCTGGCATTTTGTATCACAATGCTGGGATATGCCTTTCTGGCTTGATTTGTCCGGTTAAAAAAAATATTTTTAGTGTTCTTTACAATTATTTCCCAGCAGAAGAGACAATATTGGAAATACCCAGGAGTGCTAAAACTTCTCTGGATTACACAAATGCCACTGCATGCTATTTATCTGTTTGTTAATTATACCTGACTAATTAATTAATGGCTTTCTCTTTGATTCATTACAGAGAGATTAATGGGGCTTACGACTCCGAGACTTCCAATACTGTAGCTATGTACAGTCCAAATATTTGGTTTCTGGGATGCAACAGGGAGATTAAGATAACTTATCCCACACTTTCATCTCGACGGCATTTGTTTTGTCTCTCAGCCAGGGAACATTGGCCTGGCTGCTGCCCGTGCACAGCTGAGCGGAACCCAGGAGGGGAACGTTTGTTATTCGCTTCTCTCTTGTTTTGCACCAAAGACCAGGTAGTGGTGGCACTTCCCTTCCCCTGATCCTACAGCCTGTACAAGGCACTTTGCACCCGTGAGTACATAACACTTAAAGCTGTTGTAGTACCACACACCCTCAGAGACTCCATCCCAGGGCTTCTTGTCAAGGAGCTCAAGTGCTCTGTTGAATTGCTTGACACGCAGGGAAGTTAATAAAGGACCTGTGTCAATCTGAAAGCCAGAGTTTACTGTATCCTTACATCTTGAGTAGTAATAGGAGACCAAAAATCTGGCATTGTGATCCATTTGGTTTTTAGGAAGCTTAATCTCTTGTTCTTCACATAAAAAAAACTAAATCAAATATCAAACAGCTGGTCATGTACTCTCCCCCCTTGGCTGACTAGCTTATCAAAGTCTTTAGAAACTAAATAATGTTGGTTGAAAAAAGTGACTTGATAACTTATTTAAGCAATTTAACTGGCTGTAAGTTTTTATGGGACTAACCTTTTTTTGCTACTTTTCAGACTCTAGATTTGCATCTGATTTGTACTAACAGAAAACGGAAAAAGCAAATACGCAACTGAGTATTTTTCCAAGGAGTCTTGTTGCTGTACAGCTTTTGGTAAAATTTTCAGAAATTGCCTATGCCAATATTTCTATTTTTGTTTTAGAGAATAATTAAATTGTAGCTCTCTGGAATTTTATCAGTAAAGTAAGTGGCCAAAGTGATACGTGTCATTGCATGAGTGAGGGAGCAGAGGAAATGGAACAGAAATATTGGAATTATTCTTTAAATTAGCTTAGAGTCATTGCTGCTGCTGAGCTATATTGTTCCTAGAGCCTGTTAGAGAGACAAACAGAGGGAGGTGAATGTAACAGGGCTGTGTACACACAACACTAAATGGCAGATGTGGTTTGATGTCACTGGTTTTGCTTTGCAAGTGTGATGTTTCTTCCAATACCTCTTTTTCTTCCTCTCATCTCAACCATTTTTAGTTCTCCTTTTTGATCACAGAAGAAGATCTGTGTCTGAGAAGAAAGGTTCTTCCACCCCCATCAGCATCAGTTCAGTAAATCTAGGTGTCATCTGCCTAACAGCATAATGAGCAGTAATAACTCATAATGACCATAATGAGCACTAACAGCTGAACATGTCAAATATACTGGAAAAAAGAATAGTTCCCTGTGGGACTCCAGCCTCCTCAAAGTGGAGGTACAAAGTGCTCCTGCAGATAGCTGTGAACTACTGAACTGCAGTGCAACCACAGGTTGTTCCAAAAAATCATTTCTAGAGGGAGACAGATTTTGTTGACATTTTTTGACATTATATTCAAAAGTTAGATTTCTCAGAGGATTTTGAAACAAAACAGGTGCTTCAGTTTCTAACCAAACCTGAAGGACAAGTTCTTTTCATCAGGGCAAAACCAGTGCAGAACTCACACTGGGCACAGGGCAGGACGCTGAGTTGGCTTCTGGTAAAGGTGGGACCAAATTTTGTGAGAGCAGCTGGGTCATTTAAGGTAAGATGTGACCCAAAATATTATTTGTTTATTCTACGTTTATAGCACATAGGGAGTAACTGCAATCAGGTAAGCTGTATGCCATTCCCATTAGTGTTTGCAGCTACAGATGTCCCAAATTAATTTGCTTGATCTATCTCACACAAAAGTTTGTTGATGTTGCAGTTCTCATATTTTAGGCCTCTGAGAATATTCTGACATTTTGTCAGAGTTTTTTTGTTGGTTTTTTGGGGTTTTTTTTGGTTTTTTTTGCTTGATTTTGCTGATGCATCACAGGAAAATATTTCTACATTTACCTGGAAAATTTAACTGTTACAGGTATCATCATGCTTCCCTAGACACTGGCTGATGCTCTGTGCAGGAAATAGTAACAGCAGCATTATTTTCTTGTAAAATGATCTTTTAAACCTCTGTAAAAATTCAGCTATATTTTGATCCATTCTATTCTTATCTTTATGTGGGAAAATTTATATATGAGATTATGAAAAAAAAAATCAAGTACCCAGGTTTCAGTCCCGCGATAAACAGTGACAGAAACTGTAGGAAACAACGGGATGTGTTATCAAGTGTATCTCCTGGCAGATTTTGTGCATCAAAGATGTTACTGAAATAAGGCTGTTGCCTAAAATTGATGCAATATTCTTTAGCTGAGGCACTCATAAAGCTTTTAAGTGCGTGCATATTTTTCTCAGTAAGCGGTCCAGTTTGCTTCACCTCAGCTAATTGCAGTCATGCGGATACTTTTGTCACATCAGGGTCTAAGTCAGGGCCTAAGATTATCAATGTTTGTCAAACAACAAGGAACGGTAAGGAAATAAAAGGAAATATAAAAAATTGCTTTACTGATCAGGAAGAAAAATGAGCCCAAATGTCATAATCTCCTAAACAGCAGCGTCACTGTGATGTGATACTAAATACAGTCAGCTAAATACACCCTGAGCACAGCAACTGACTGCACTGGGTTTGGAAAACATCTTTCATGAAACTTGTGTAGGTGGAGACTTTTTCAAGGAACGCCAGTCTATTGTTTCTGTAACGGGAAAAATTATGGCTGATCTCATAACCTTTTTTTTTTTGTTTAGGTGGTATGTAAAAGAAGAAATCAGGAACTTCTCTAAATGCTAAGACAAAAAGTTCTCTGAATACGGAGAATTATTTTCTATAGAATAATCACTGTACGTGCAATGTTATACTGAATTAGACCAGTCAGAGAAACAGTCCTGTAAGGAAGACAGTGTGACTCCTGTGTGCTGACCACAGAAAATGTCTCTGTCCTTGAATATAGGGTTTTATATGTTTTATGTGTGCGTAGGTTCAGGCACACACGTCTGTTACAGTTACTATGCAGCAACGCTAGGGACGTACTTGATGTGCCACACCTTTTTATGAAACACATTTAATCTGCACGATTTCCTTATAAAAGAGATATGATGCTTCCATCCCAGGCGAGATACAAGAAAAGAGACTTTCCAAATGTCCAGCCCTGAGTCCACCAGAAGCAAAAATGGCAATCATGGAATGACAGAAGTTTTGGGTTAAAAAGAATCTTAAATATCGTCTAATTCCAACTCCCCTGCCATGGGCAGGGACACCTTCCACTATCCCACGTTACTCAGACCCCCATCCAGCCTGATTTTGAACACTTCCAGGGATGGGAATCCACAGCTTCCCTGGGCAACCTGTGCCACTGCCTCACCACCCTGACAGGAATGAATTTCTTCCTAAAATCCAACCTAAACCAGCTCCTCTCCAACTTAAGGCCATTGCCCCTTGTCCTGTCACTCCTTACCCTTGCCCAAAGCCCCTCTCCACCTCTCTTGTAGCCACTTTAGGAATGGGAAGGGGCTCCAAGGTCGCCCTGGAGCCTTTTCCAGGCTGAATAATCCCAACTCAATCTGTCTTCATAGGTGAGGTGTTCCAGCCCTGCGATCAACTGAATGGCTTTCCCCTGGATTCATTCCAGCAGGTCAATCCCAGTTAATGATCAAACTCCCTGAAAACACTGGCCCAAAAGAGCCATCTGCCAGGCTGATCAGCATCCCGCTAGCCCAGATATCTCATGTGCTGCTTTTGCAAATCCCTCAGACCATGAGAAGATAAAACATAATTTTCAGGAAATGGGGACTATTTAAGAAAAAATATTTTTAGTCTTTCAGTCAGTCAGAGAGGGATGTCTTTTAGAATTGTATTTAATTTATAATTAAATTTATTTTTAAAATAAGTATATAATATAAATAAGGTGCTTTAAGTGAAATAATCTATACTTAGAGGATCAAAATGTTTGTTATGACATTTTCTTTAACCCCTTCACAAGTAGCCATCTGCTTCAGAGCAGTTTCTCACACATCTTGATTCTGACCAGGAAAGGATTTCTTATAATAGTGTCCTATTTCTGAAGCATACATGGACTAGGAATTCATGAAAGTGAAAAGGGTTTTAAGGGGTTAGTAAAAGTGGATGAAGTGGATTCCCAGTTGAAAACAAGTTCTGCTTTGTGCCTTTAAATGATTACTTGAAATGTAAAAAATCTATCCTACAGTAGCTAGTGACCAGCCTCTGAAATACCAGTTATTTACGTGTCATTGCCAACGGACAAGTGTCAATAGGCAAGAAATCCCCAGCAGTCTGAGCTTTTTGATTTTTGCCTAGAATTCTTAGCTTAGTAATGCCCAGCTCAGACTTCTCTTCACCTCTAGGTCATAATTAGAATATAAAAATCTGAAATGTACTATTTTTTCACCTTCTACCTGTTGTAAGCCACATGTAAGTCACGTAAATTTATATCCACACTAGGGGGGTTGTAACTAGTTGATGTTTAGGTCCCTGTCAACCCTGGCCATTCTATGAATAATCACAAGTCTCTGCAGACATCACCACAGAGAGGATTCTTTGCCTTTCTGCCTTCATGCTATTAGTGGTTCCTTCTGCCTTTAAAGTGTATTAACTGGGAAATTTGGATAAATCAAGGGAACCTGCTAAGGAGAGCTCTTGAAGTTACCACAGGGACCGGTACAAAGGCAGTGGTAGAACACTGCAGATGTAACACATTTATTGGGAAGGAGCATCAGAGTTGTGAGGAAGCATTCTGAGCTTGTGAGGATGTAAGTTAAAGTTCAGAGACTTAGTAACATTTTTCTTTTGTTCTTTCTTTCTCCTCGTCATTGTACTACTCTATGAGTTAAGCACTTGTCCTGTGATTTCAGTTTAGACAGATAATTCTCTGGTACTTTCTCATTTTCCCGTATCAGGTCTGGCTGCTTTCCCCTGGAGCTTAAGGGAGAAACCAGACTTCCAATTATTATTAAATTATAGGAGTGTCCTGGCAGCACCAAATCTAATGGCACCACTTGGCCTATGAACCACCATGAAAAAGTCTTGGAGAATCAGCTAGAAAATCCTTTCTATAGATGTTTCTCACTTACCTGCATGGAAAACTACCAATTCTGGGCAAGATTTTGCTTTTAAATAGAAAGGAAATTAAAAAATACAAAGCAAAATGCTGAATGGAGTCAGCTGCAAAGCGGGGTGCTCTGTAATCCAGGTGATGCAGAAATCAAATGCTAACCAGGATGAGTCAGGCCTTAAAAATAAGCGTGAGCAGGAGCCTATTAAGAAAGCAAAGCTGGTACACAATTGGCCATATTAAGATATTATCTTTGGTCCTATCAACTTTTGCAGATACTTTTTGATTTCCTCTCCTATTATTTTTATTCACCTTACTGAGGCAAAAAAAGAGTAAATTGGGGATTCCATTAAAGTCAGATTTTACATGAAAAAAAATTTGTTCTGACCCTGTTTACTGCAAGGCAAAAAACATAATTATTGTTTGTAAGCTGTTTTTACAAACTGGGAGGATTTGGGGCAAAAGAGTGTTGGTTTTGGGTTTGTGTTTGTTTTGTGTTGGTTTTGCCTCTGGCTTTTCTTGTGTCCCACGACAGTGCTCAGCTATGCAGGCTAAAAGGATAACTTTCCTTCTGACTCATAAAAATGCTTGAGTAAATTACTCTTTTAGGTTTTATGATGGTACAGAATATACCAAGTGGCTATATGTTTTTCGATG
Source organism: Struthidea cinerea (assembly GCA_013397865.1). Lineage (NCBI taxonomy): Eukaryota > Metazoa > Chordata > Aves > Passeriformes > Corcoracidae > Struthidea > Struthidea cinerea. The sequence goes on from VZTI01000839.1 coordinate 1,267,492, forward strand.
GGATTTGTTGGGGGTTTTGTTTGTTCGTTTGTTTCAGTGTTTTGGGGGGTTTTTTTTTGCTGTTTTTCTTTGTTGTTGTTGGTTGGTTTTATCTTGAGAAGAAATTCCTAATAGACTTTTTTTTTTCCACTTCCCTTCTTCATTTGTTCCTCTTTGATGTTAGTTTTTAATAACTTGTATAAGAACAGCATATGAAGAATGGTAGAAAGAATTTTAATGCCATTCCTTGCTTATAATTAAGAAAAACTTAGGAATATATTTCCTTGTGTATGCCATTCACAACAGCTTAGGCAATTTTCTGGAGTACTGCTGGCTGATTACCTTTCGGGATATGAACTCTGTACATGCCCTAGTCAGACTCCAAACTTCTTTTTTGAGTTTTTGACTCTGTCTTGCCGCTTACCCTCTCTCTTGAGCCATATTAAGGGTCTCCAGCAGAGAAACCTTGACTGAAGTGTTATTACCACTGAAATATAATTGTGCATGACAGTGAGTTACTACCACCCACTGCTACTCACACAGCTGAGCTGACAAGAATAAAGTTTTCTGGCAACAGGCATCTGCCAATTTGTATCATGACATTGTGAGTTCTGGTCACTGGAGTCACCTGAAAAAGTCTGGCAGCTGATAGGAGGGCAGACCTCAGGCTCCTTGGCATTATTGAGAGTTCAAAAAGAGACAAGTCTGCTTGAGTCATGACCTTGATGAGAAGGGTTCCCCTTTTTGTACAGCAGAGTCTTTACGAGAGGCTGAGCTGCAAAGAAGAGCGTTGTGTTTGGGAAAGCTCTTGTATTCCAGCACCCTAAGCATACATTTAACTCTTAAGATTTGTGTCTCCTATTTTATGCTGCAGTAGCAACATCTTGTGCTTTTTATTTCCCTCCCAAATTTGCTTTCAGAGTGAGGAAGCTCGTTTTTCTGGGAGGAAACCTAGGTGCAGTTGTCGGGCACTTTCTGTCAGAGGCAGAGTGGCAGAGCCTGTGCCAGCCCAGCTCCTGTCCCAGCACTTCCCTGCACAGCATCCCAGGACTGTCCCCAGACCTCTCCCTGCTGCTGGATGGGCCTGGCTGATTGCTCAGGAACCGTGGCAACCCTCACGTTCCAACTCCCCCACAGGCTGCTTTTTGCACGTTTGTGTTTGTAGGTATCTGCTTGGGCCTGAAAACTGCTCCAGCCCACTCCACTCACGGTTGCTCCCTGCCCTGGTTCTTTGGGGGATTTCTCTGGCTTTCATAGAGACCAGGCAATCCTCAGACAACTGTTGAGTGAATGAATTGGGCTCCTACTTTCCATCACAATGAAATGGAAATTTATTACCTTACTCCAATGTCGTTTCTCTAAAAACCACAGTAATAGCAGTGCTTAATTCTCTGGTTTGCAGTATCCCAAGAGAAGAAGAAACCTTTTTTAACAGTCCCTTCTGGTCTTGAAAAGATGATCCTCCATAAGCAGTTGCAGGCATCTGACTTGGAACTTTGCCCTACCAAGAGTGAAATGCTTCACACCCCAACTGCTTATACATTCTCTCCCCATCTTTTCTCCAAAAAAGGGGCAAATCTTTTGTATTCAGACCTGTCAAACTAAACAACCTGATCATAAGGCTCACTTTCTTGCCCTGTAGGAGCACCTAATTGTACATCCATCCCCCTCTCCCAACCTGATAATGTGTTCCCACATCCAGTTTTCATTATTTTGAGAGATTTATCTCTGTTTTACCTGAAGGAGGTACAAAACTATTCTCATAGCAGACTGAAAAAGCATAGCTTTTTCAAGATGTTGCACAGCTCTTCATCCTTTTCCTGGTCAGAAAGTTTTGCTGCACTTACTCTCTCAAATTACTACGTGTTATGAAAGGCCTAAAGCAAAAATGGACTTTCCTAGTTAGATATATATCTATAGCTAAGAAAGATCACAGAAATTGTGCTAAAAATCAAAAAGGTATTATTTACTTCCTTAAAGCATATTAAGGTCATGGACACCTATTTTTCCCCCTACAGATTAGTACTGCTCCCTCACAAACTCCCAAAATCAAACCCTAGATGCTCAATCATGGTTTGTGAATAGCTCAATCTAAGCTGCTTTTTTTTTTTTTTTGTCAAAAGAATATACTGTCCCAAAATTACATCTAAAAGTCATAATTTCTGAAAGGAATGTGATGTAACTAGCACTCAAGAATGTGGTAAAAATGAAATATAAATTTGCATGAGGGTGTCTTGTCAACAAGGCGATTTCATTATTTTTTATGCACGTCTTTATTACAAAAATATAGGTTACAGGAACACACTAAAAATTTGATGAACTTTTGCGTAGCCAAGGCCGCCTTCCTTTTTTTCCATCTATGCATCATGAAACTTCTCCAACAAGGAGCCTTGAATACAAGACATAGAACATAGTTTTAAAAAAAAATCTCCGAAATTTTTTTCTTCACTTCCTTCAGAATGATTTCTAAGAATGATACAGGCACAAGATCCTCACTGTGGAGGCAATAAACTGTTCCACATCAAATACAAAGGGAAGAACTTTCTTTGTAATGCAGGAGAAGGGAATAAGAGGTGGTTTCTTTTTGTTTCTTATCCACTTCTTGTTTAAAAAAGATTGTGACATAGTTTCTGCTTCTGTAGAATAGAAAATTGCTACTTATAATATTTTTTTATAAAGCTGTCGTCATTCATTAATATTTATAAAGTGGTTTGAGATCCCCAGAGAACTATATCCTGTAAGTGAATTTTCACTCCCTCTACAACCAAAACAATATTAATAATTATTAATACTATTTTAAAATTTTCTTGATCACCTAAATTGGAATAGTCTATACTATTTTTCATTTTAAAAAACCCCAGTTCTCATCTTTGCATTCTAAAAGCAACAGTGCTTGCAATTTCTCTTTTCAGGGTATATCCACAAATTTAAAAAGTGCAAAAAATATTATTTCTCCTTCTGGGATCTCTATTATACCAAATAACAATACTCTTGGATTTAACCACTGTAGCTGTTACAAAAACTTAGCCTCTGTTATACACAGATTTGTTTTTTCAAATGCTGCCATTTAGACAGGTATTCAGTGTATTCCACTTTCCTTTTTCCTTCTTGCTGTTTTTTAGAACAGGCTATGATTTTTATCATGGATTATCCTACTGTAAACACACAACTTTAATTTCCAAGGGCATCTCCCTTCCTGACTCCTATGGTAATCCTCAACCCACACACTATTGGTTTTCATTTCCTTTTAAATGTCAATTTTAAACCCTTAAGTATTGAGTCCAAATTAATATTTTATATGGGCTCCTTATTCATCGTATGGAGTAAATTGTCTAGAACAGGTCATTTATGTAGTGCTGGACATTTCTCTACAACAATCGCTCTGAAAAAAAAAATTCTCCCATCCTGCTTGGTGCTGCTCTAATAGTACCTTAGAAATGGTTAAGGTGAGATAAAGGAAGGCCCTTTGACAAAATTTTGGCTGGCACTTTGGGGACAGACAAGCATGGTCTGTGAAATAATAATTATTAGAGATTACGTTGACTTCGTGCTTTTTCTCTATCAGTTTGAGTACACTGCTGCTGAAAGGTCTTGAGTTATGAACCCTGGAGAATTGTTATTTATACTGAGTCGGGTTCCTGATCAAGAAATTGCAGTAAAACTTCCCATGAAGCATCTTCTCTCATGGAAGTAAACTGGTTTTGAGTGACTGTGTTTAAAGGGAAATTGTAATTATGACAAAAAAAAAAAAAAAAAAAATCAACAGCCAAATGTTTGTTCATCCATTCTCTCTTAGTATGGACACTTGGGCAGTTTGAAATAGAAAAGATCACAAAAGCAGTCGACACAACTGGGTGAATCCCACAGGCAGTGGGTCATGCATTCACACACCTAGCCAGGATCTGGGCAGCGCAATTAAGAGATTTGGAAGGTTTTATTCTGATTAATATTGACATCAACACTTCTCAATTAAACTTAAAAATTAGGGAAGATTGACTCTAGCAATACACAAATATTTACTGGCTCTAAAGCTTGCTTTCTAGAGAAAACAAAGGTTTCCTCAGTGTCCTGAGGAAGCATTTTTCTGTGTTTCCTACAAGCTAAGGTTTAGTGCAGATTTTATTTTAATAATATGCCTGAAAATTCAAATTATTCTCCCATCATTGGAGACCTGTTCTCAATACACTACCAGAAGTGCATAACAGGGAAATAAATCCCCAGTTGCTGCATTTAGAAACAAGGTAATCTGAAGTTTTCATGTCAGAGATTAGAAGATGCTAACACAAGTGCAGTATTTAGCTGTGCTGTGGGCTGGAATTTGGAGACAAAAGGACTGGTACTGTGAAGCCAGTTGTCTCTTGTGTCTGGATCAGAGCAGTTTTAATGATTTTTTTTATAATTTAATGCACTAATCTGTCAATCAAAAAAAATGTTTTGAACCCTCCCCAGTTCTGTTCCACGCAGCTGGTATTGAAAGGGAACTGTGCACAACTTGCACCAATAGCAATTTTATTTGTTGCTGCGGTCACTTGTGGGAGGTTTTTTCCTGGGATTTTGATGTGTTTGATACCAGCATAACTGGGGCTGTTGTGGTGTTTTAAACAATCACCTTAGCTCTGCCTTTGTCTGTGGACTCCATAGCTCAGCCTAAATCAAAGAGAAGCTCTCATGAGAAGAGCCAAAAGGAAGACTAGATGGAGAAAATAACAGAAGGTGAGTATCATAATAACTGGTATCATCTTTAACACAGTACAATTATCCTAAATTACTAACACATAGTATTTTAAAAAAAAGAAGTGAGAACATAAGGTATAGGTTAATCTATAAGGTTCTTTGTTAGTAGGAAGAGTAGACCGCCAAATTTCATTTTTAAATGGAAAAAGAGCATTGAGTGTTGGTCAAGAATTCCCATAAACCCCTGTTTTTAGTTGTGAATCTACATGCAGAAAAATATCTCTGTTTCCCAGTTGTGGAAATACAAGCATTAGTTACTGAATTAATGACTGGATGTGGCACTCAGTGCTGTGGTTTAGTTGACATGGGGGGTGTTTGGTCAACAGTCAGACTTAATGGTCTTTGAGGTCTTTCCAACTTAATTGATTCTGTGAAATTTGTTGCAGTTCATGGTCTGACCACTGATAGATGCGCACGTTGGAAATCTGCTTAGTAGATTATCATTTACTCTCACTTTTTAAATTTAGAATGTGATCTTCCATTGTATTTAATCTATTTGCATCATGGACGACAAATTTCCTCCCTTAAGGGTAATCCCTTATTATCATGAAATACTTTTTCCTGAACTGTGATGTGAAGAGAACACCCAAAACAGTAAGAATTTAAAAATCTGGAATTTGACTATTTATTTATTGTCATTCTTAGAAAAATACAATTTTAACTCATCACATTTTGCTCCAAAGACAGAATGGACTCTTTAACTGCTTTGACTCTTCAGAGCTCTCTTAACATGATATATAACATGGGAAATTATTTCTTTTACTTGTCAAAATAATATTGCTGGGAAATATAGTGCAGCTTGTTTCTTTTAAGCCTCAGGAATTGCTCTGGCAGGGAAGAGTTTACAACATTCACATCACACAAGAGGGTCTGCGGATTTTGCACGTTCAGCTTGAAAAAAAACCGAGTGGAGGTTTTTGGAGATGTTAACTTACCATTCCTTCAGCTGAAGTCAACAGAGGGGGAACTGGTTAAATCTCACTTCTGTTGCTCCAGATAATTTGATCTTGCAACACGTGGATATTTCAGGCTGGTAGCTTTGCTGCTGCAAAAAATAAATTAAAAACAGAAAACAGAGTCTTCCTAACTGAAAACTAAAAATCTAAGAAAGTTCTGCAAGCACTCACAAATGCAGCAATGAGAGCAATAGGGAAGTGGTTTGTATGGGAAAACAGCATCTTCTGCTTGCCTGCACAGCGTGGTACACAGGCAAAACACCTTATCTGGACCTGCTGGCAGAGCAGGTGCCCACTGGGAAGTAAAAAAGACTCATTTCATGGCAGTGTTTTACCATGAACTACCTGGCTCTCACAAGATGAATGGTCAGTTTGCCCCCATCAGCTGAGATGACACCACCAGCTATAAAATGGCATGAACCATTTTAGTAAAACACATATAGAGTGTGTTTTACTTCCAACAGGATGCTCTAAGCTATGGCAAGAAATATTCCATTTCTTCACAAAGAAAGCATTTAGAAAACAAATGGAAAATAAGTAAAATTCTCACTTTGTGTTTGACTTGGACTCTAGCTTGAATAGGCTGGAAGGGATGTGCTTTGTGAAAGCAGTGTATTAGAGAAGATAAAATCATTTGAAGATATGTCACCTGGGACTTCAATGTAGGAGAAAAAGCTATGCCACAATCCTCTGTTTCCTTCCTAGAGATGTTTTCTATGATGTGAAAGGGGAAGCAGAGCTGTCCCCAAAGGTCATGGAAAGCAAAGGAAAATATTTTCTTAATGAAAAGGGCAGTGCTTTTCTTAAATTTTCCTTCACTGGCGTGATTTCTTCCTGCTTTTATGTGAACCAACTCTGAGTACCAAACAGTAAAAGTAGCATTTGAAAAAGGTTTTATTTGATGTGAAATATTTGCCTCTTCTTTAACAACAAAATCCTGCAAATGCTAAATATTTTGGCAAAATCATACCTAATTCAACAGTATACAACACAGTAAAATCATTCTAAAAGTGGAAAGTATGAAATATATAAGGTTCCTTTGGCTAAAACAAAGGGAACTCCTTGTCCCTCAACAGGGGATATGTGCTGTCTCTGAGAATTTTTTTTGTAGTAACTGTGGAAATATTGCAGAATCAGAGAACAGGAAAAAAAACTGTTTGTTCTGTACTCTGATCTCGTTTTTCACATTCATATACACATTAATAATAGAACTTTCAGCTTTTAACACACATAATGATAAATTTCAACAACATCACACTTAATTCAACATGATGGTGTGTCTGTTGAGGCTTAGTCTAAATGTTGTTTTTTATGAGTAGCACTGTATTCAGTGTCTTAAAATCTCTTGGAGCTAGACTCATTAATAGCCAAGGGGAAATCATAAGAAGTGGGCACAAACTGATGTTTTGGCCTCTTCTAAGAACATGAGCTGAGGTTTATCAGCATGTTTAAACATGCCAAAGCCTTGTTTTGATAAGCATTATTATATTTTCATAAATGTGTCTAATTTAATTATACTAACATTATGAAATCATGTAACCATTGTAACAGAATCGGTGCTGGAAATCAGCTGTTACTGCTGCTAGGACTTAAGACAGAAGAAACTGAAAAGTCCAAACTGGGGACAACAGTTTAAATTCTGACTTTTAATCCACTATGATTGAGGTCTGCTTTCATATAGAAAATTCTCAGAATCAAAGAGCTTTTTGGGTCTAAATACCTTTCCTTGGCCTTATTGCTGTCACATTATCCTGTCATGACAGCACTTGGAGAGGCAGGACATTCTACAAAAGCTTTACGCAGCTTGGCTACACAAACATTTGGCAGAGAGTTCAACCAAAGCGGCACCTGACAAACTCTTTCAACAGACACATCTTGCCACTAACCCCACCAGAAAGTCCTCAGGTGACTTTGGGATGCAGTGTACTGAGGCTGTGCAAGCCCACTGCTGTGAAGCTCATTTATCTAAATGAAGGAGTTTCTTTAAGCATGACAGCAGGAGAGGAGGAATGGCTTGTAGTCTTTGCTTGTTTTATTTTATTCTCATCCCTCCTATTATCTCGTCTTGTAACCTTGGTTAAGTCCATTAACCTCTTTATGGCTCTGTGTCATTTCCCATGCGTTGTCCTTTTAGTCTGAGTCATTAGGAGCAGGTCTGTACACACAATACGGGCTCACCGGGGCCCTTAATGCCTCTGCAGGAGAAATTGCAAATAATTGAGGTAACCTATCAACACCCAATAAGCCAACGCAGAGCTACCCAACGATCCATGCCATTTAATTTTCAATCTAGTTAATGTTTTAATTATTTTACTCCCCCTCTTCTGCTTAGTGTTGTCACTGTGTACATGGGAATATTCAATTTTGTTCCTGCATCAAGCCACCGACTGCTCCGGTGAGGTTTGAACACAGGGCAGAGATGAGCTGGGACTTGGTGTGAACAAGGTGACATTGCCAGGGTGAAGAATATTCCCTAAAGAAAGGCTTCACATTTCTGACAATTGAACTGTGAAAGTTTGTCCGTGTTGGGTATTTGGCACCTTGCCTTTCAAAGAAGTTAAAAATCATTTGGGTTCCCAAATTCTACTATGGAGCATGTGGCCATTTGAAACAGAAATTGTAATCTTTCTTACAAATTTCCCTGCTCCATTCTGTCCTAAATGGTTGTTTCCATCTCCTTGAACAATCCATCAGAATAACAAATTTGTTGTACTGCACAATTTTTATCAGCTTTTTTATGAAAAAAGGGGTTCTTTTCATGTGTTTCTGAATTAAGACATGCATTTTAATTAAGATTGAGAATTAGTGCTTTCTTAGTCTCTTTAGGTTTAATTTCCCATTTTTTTAACCTTTTATGCTACTATTTCTTGATATTAATATTCATAGCATAAAGTTCTATTTTAATTACTTCCTCCTTTCACTATCTCGTCTCTGTATGCATGCCTTTAAACGTGTAAATAAAAATTCATTCTAGAAAAGCCAAAGCAAATAAATTAAGAAATTAATTGTTGGATTTGTTTTTATTTCTATATGTTCTTTATTAGGTGGTTTGTTGTTCTAATATTTCCTGATGGGTTCGCTCTCCCTTTGCTTGGATATTTTCTTTAAATAGTTCTTCTTTTTATTAAGTTAGTGAAGAAACTGCCCTTATCTTACAGCACTGGATAAGGATAAACTCTACCTTGTTCACCTTGTTCAAACTAAGATTTGTCTCACTTTGCCAGTATCCTAACATGATCTTTCTGATTTTATTAATAGTTCATAAAGCCCAAATTTATTTGCAGAGGAAGGCTCAGATATCTTCTTGGGGTCATTTCATAGACAGAGGTCCAGAATAAGCCTTTAAATCCAGTCTTATCATCTCTTTTGCTGAGGTTTTTATTTCTACAAAACTTTGTAAATCACTACTTGAGATTTCCAGTGTTTATGTGCATGTTTGCACTTTTCAGTGTAAATTAGTATCTCCCCGGTCAAAAAAATCTTTTACAATGATGGATTACAGGAGCAATTTGAGAATATAGCTTCAAAGGCTCTGTGTGCTTTCTCTGTTGAATGAGAACAGGTTCCTGCCTGCATCTCCCTGCCTAGAAACACGTAGGGAAATTGTAGTTAATTAATTTAATGTAGACTAATACCATATCCAGATTAATTGATTGGTTATATTTGCAACTGATTATTTCTCCTCATTTACAGCCTGGAAGATTTGGTGGAAAAGATCTAGCAATTTTTGGAGGGTTAAGAGTATTTCAGTTTTAAAATCCCTGGTTCTCATACCCGAGACATTCACATTTTGAAGGGCAGGTTCCTGGCACAGTCCATTTACCCACAGTTAGATAGTGACTGAGGCCACAGAGTAACTACAGAAGATTGGAGTTCATTTCTGTCCCATTTACTTTGCTTTTGTCACAAATATGTTCTGCTTACCCAGAAGCAGGAGTTTTAAAACTTTTTACGATTTCTGACCTTTGGGGTTTTTTTCTCCTAAGGTAGGCTTGGATGCCAGTATAAAATACTTATGGCAGTTGCCAATATGAAATGTAAAGCAAGAGCAAAAGAAAAAACTGTGGGTCATTCCTAGTTCTGTTCACACAAAGTTGAGAACCACTCTTCCAAACAAAAATACAATTGTTCATCTTTACATCCCATTACAGATAAGTCAGGAATGTTGCTTTGGCAGCTTCATTCCTTATTCCAGCTCAGATCCATTCCTAAAGACAAAAAGGATATTACATCCTACTTTTGTCCTTCTCTAAAATGTACCCAGAGCCCATGAGCTCCCTGAGGCTCGGTGGCAGTGGCCCTTGGTGCAGAGCTCCCAAATGCTCCCGGTGAGCTGATGTGGCTGCAGGGCATGTACCAAGACAGCTCCTCATCCCCCTGACAGCCCTGCAGCTTGCTTCCAGGACTTTGGTCTTTTACTGCAGCATGTGTTAAATTTTAGCAAACAAATAGAAGGTCTTCAAGCTGCTTACTGTTTAAATATTTCATCATTTTCCCCCCTCATAAATATAGATATAGTCTAAATGGGGAGGAAATAGAAAAATCAGCAGGTGTAATATTCTGCCCAAGTCAGTGGAACTGCTTTATGACACCTGGGCTTCCTTTGTAACCTTTATTACATTATGGTACTCTGCAGCATACTATTAAAGTAAATTCTGGTCTCTGGTTGCAGGTTCATCCTGCTGTTTCACAGAGATTTTTTATACTTTCTTGACTAAATTGAAATATAACAAAGAGCTTTTAGGAAATCACACTACTAATAAAACACATGGTACTTCATGAAAAAATGATCTACTCTCCTGCCAGCAGATTATAGTTTGAATGGAAAATCAGAAGCAAACCTGAAGGAAGCCCTGACCGGGTTTTTAAGACCTTCCACTTCACAACTGAGGACTCTGCAAATGCCCCAGTGTGGGTAGTGCTCGGTGCTCACCCCGGCTACCGGCGCGTCAGCATTTTTATTCCTGATGTCGATGGATTGCCAGAACCCGGTGCAATTGCAGTGTTAATGATGCTTGGTGGTTCCTTTTTTAATTACAGTTTCAAGAAGGCAACCAGCTTGCAACTAATGTAAAATATTTATTACATTGAGTTTTGAATCATTCCACTTTATTAACAAAAGTCTCACGTGGTGCTCTAGCTGTATAATATGTCAATACTTTAGAAGCCAAACTTAATTTCTCTAAAAGTTGTCAAGAGAAGTTAAATAAGAATGCTTCTCTGTATCTCTCTCTACAGTAGCATTAGCACAATTTTAACTTTTTACTAGTTTTCTTGAATTTTCTCAGTATCCCAAATATATTTGCTATGCTTTGATAGTATATTTGATATATATGGCCCAATGAGGTTCTGGGGCAATGGTTTTAGACCTACTGTATGAAAGCTGTCCCAATGAATTTCTTGAGCTTGTTCATGCTGGAATGGATATTTTTCTATCATGGTCCGATATAACAATGACGAGTTGGTTCAAAATGTGGAAAAAAATTCCTTGAGTTATTCTGCATTTTCATCTTTATTATAGTAACTGCTCTAAATATTTAGATCAATTTTAAGAATCTCTTCCTCCTTTATATGCTTCATAATTTTCTCCCATCTTAATCAAATCTGCCAGCCCTTGATTTTATATTCTTTAGTTTCTATTGCTAATTTCCTTGAGGCCCTACTTATATTTTATATCTATTGCTATTTATCCCTTTTCCCCACATTTGCTGTAATAATATCCTTTTACATTGCCTAAATAGCTGCATTCACTTTTGCTTTGAAACACGTTGTTTGGGTTTTGTCCTCACTTTTTAGAAAGTTGAGTTTTGCCATTCTTGATGTCTTATTTTGCGTATCGAGGAAAATGCTCTTAAGCAGTTCCCAATTATAATTCACAATTTTCCATTTGAATTGAGCATGTACTGAGATATTCTCTTTATTTTTTCCCTGCTTAGTTCTTTCTCTTAGTGATTTGATTCATAATGTTTTGCATCTTTACGGAATTAGTCATTTTAATGAAAAAGACCAGATGAATTGTCTGTACTCAGGAGCAGAAATCTCTTCCAGAAAGGTCTGAATGTAGTTCAGGTTGAGAAAGAGAAAGCAAATGAAGGCAGGAGATGGTAACCTTTCCAATCAGATGTGCTTTCCTCAGGACTCTAACCTGCCACTACAGCCCTAATACTTATTTTTGAGGTAGGAGTCCTTCTTCTGTAATTTCGAAAGTTCCACTTTATTTCCAGCAGTGGGGGATTTCGAGACCTTGACCTCTCAGATGTAATTCTCCCATGATTATACATTTGCCTCTCTGTATGTCATAGTCAGGTGTTGATGTATCCCTTCATCCTTCCTTGGGGGTTTTGATGCTGTGCAGCAGATGATAACAGGGACCTTATCTTTTGTTCAGCTGTAGTATGTATCCATGAGCATTCCAGGTCTCCTGTTTCTGTTATTTAGGGTTCATTAGTCAAATAGAACCTTTTTTAAAAACAGTTCTCCCATGGAAAAATCCAGTGTAATCATACCGTGTCGTGGGAGCTTCTTACTGTCTCCTTCTCTGAACCCTTTCCAAATAGATTTGGCACTGAAGTGGCAGCCTCAAAACAATTGGTTTTCACTAATTAAGGCTCATATTAGCTAGGAAAACAGTTGCCCAAGAAAGAGTCTAGGATTGCCTATTTTATGGGATGCCAAAACATCCTCATGGAGGAGTTTTTATAAATGGTGACCTGTGAAAAACCTTTCAGCCTAGCTGATTGTTATCTTAGATGACATCAATCATTCACAGGAAGATCTCTAAGAGCCCAAGCTTCATTAGTTATTGCAATCACAGAGTTACTTGACACAGAGTATTATTATGCCTCCCTGATGTCCCACAGCCCTCTCTGAAGACTTATTTTAACATCACTTTTGCAATTACGTTCTTCCCACCGAGTTTCAGTGGGGTCAGCCAGGTTACAGTTGGGTTCATGAAGAGGCAGTTCCAACGGTGCTCCTTCATTTCTCAGGCATCTCACGGGGAGATTGTCTTTCCACATTCCAGTGCCCTGGATATACTCTGTTCTCAAGATCTCATTTAGACCAAAATTAATGCTTCTTTTGCTCTTTTTTCTAAATTATTTTTCATTTTCCCATTTATTATGTTTTCAGAGAATCTTCTGGCTGCAGCGAACCCCTTGACTTTCCCCTGAGTAGCTGTCCTTGCATGTCCCACTAACTGCTCTGTTGCTGCCACCTGGGAGTCCCGGTGTTTTTAGGATGTGCTGGTGCTGTGCATGTGTTCTATACATTTCCACTGCTTCCACAGAAAGGCTCTGGAAAGCTTATTGGCCCCAACTCCTTCTCAGAAGTCATGGTAATAAGTAAAATATCTTGACTTTGGTGTTTTGTTTTGGTTTTTTGTTTGTTTGTTTGTTTGTTTTTTTACTTTTACTGCTACAGGTCTTATTTAAGTTGAAATTAGGAGGTTTCGGGAGCTTTAGGTGTCTTTTTGGGAAAGCATCATGTAAATTCCTTTAGAGTTAAATTCAGTGAGAGTCATGCTGGGCTGGCACAGAAACCAGGACAAGTATAACTGTGTTAGTACAGCTCTGTCTGGGTTAAGTAGCTTTGCTGAACAGCAGGGCAGAGGAGCCTGATCAGAGGACTGTGCTAATTCAGTTAAATCCTTTTCCATTTTGGAAATGTCACATTTAGAGCTCATATATTTCTGTGTACTGCTGTATTTTGTCATGCAAACATACCCTGATAAATCTTTCAATTCTAAGGTCAGTGACCCATTCATGGATGAAACCACTTTTTTTTTCCCCAGCTAAAACATCCAGATAGCATTGTACAGAATAAAATACAAAGTGATGAACCCAGGCCCAAGGGCACCACTTTTAGCTGATGTCTATTATGTATGTATATGTGTGAAGGTACGTATAATGCAATGACAGGCTTTTAGAGGCTTCTAATCTACATTTTTCTTAGCCCAGAAATACATGAATAGGATCCTGACTTCATTTTCTGAATCCAAAAAGCATATATCTTTATCCTATGCTTTTAAGCATCCTTTCATTTGTGCTCATTTGCAGTCTGTTACAATTTTGTGAGAGTTGTGTGCATACATTTCAGAGCAGAATGGTGGCTTTTATTTTTGCCTGGACTATTTTCTCCTCCATATTCCAGAACAACTGCTCATGTGGCAGGAGGGCAGAGATATCTCCATGGATCTAGATAATCTGTGGTTATGAAAGCTGTTCAAAATGTTTCTCAATTATTTTCTTTTTCTATATTGTCTCCTGTACAATCCCTTTTTGTACACTTGGGGAAGTGTTGAAGCCTTTATGTTTCACCCTCAATATGAGAGATCTTCCAATGAACAGTGTTCATTTTGAGGGAGGAATGGTTCTTACTGCAGCTTCTGCTCAAATCCCAAATGCAGGTGTATGATCATGCCCAGGATTTGTGTTTGGTTCTCTGCATGTGTGTTTTTAATGTTTTAACAGCTGAAAATCAGATTACTTTCAATTTTCACTTTCTGAATCCCACATAAGGAAAGGGATTTATTTTTCTTGATTGCTTAATTAAGTAGGATGTTCACTGTGGAAAGAAAAATATTCCAAACTCTTAACAGCATAGAAAGCTTTTAGAAAACTTGTGATTTGATGTGAATAGAGTCAAACAGAGGAAACTTACTTTCTTTAACAAAATTCAATTTGGAGGGCCTTTAAGAACTAATTAACTAAATTAATTGATATTGGTTTCACTGAAGCAGATGATGATAACAGTTTTGTGTCTTGCAGTCCTGCCACTCTTATTTCTGCAATGCCAGAGCTTGTGGGATTTTTTCATGATAGAGATAATAAAACAAAACAAGTCTTCTAAACTATTTACTTACTTTACAGCATGTCCCTGCCAAGCTTGCACAAACCACAGAATACTTGCCTGCTTTCGTCTCCCCCAGCTTCAGCAGCACAGATGTAACTTTGAAAATGATTCTGGGGGTGGTTTGGTAAGGACAGAGGAGCTATTACTGAGCGGTGCTGCTGCAGGAGTACTTCTTGAAGGTACATTTGGAAGATTAAGTTTAAAAAAATAAATTATACTGGAACAATTCTGCAGATATGGAGACGGATTTAATGACGAATACACAGGATAATGCTTTGAGAGTGTTAAAGGCAGGAAAATATTGAATGATTACTTTGTGAAGATCCATTCAATGCGTTCCTTGGGGATGGTGCAGGGATGCACTTCCCTTAGGAAGGCGCTCGAGTTTGAATTAAAACTGAGTGAAGCCACTATTCTTAAATGTATTTACTCATACATGCACACACATACGTAAATATAAAACCCAGCAAACAATCTGTTAACAGTCAGAGAACTAAAGCAATACCATTTCCTCCTACATCTCTTTATCTCAATTTTATCCATGAGGTTGGTAAAAGTATCTGGGTTTTTTTCTTATGACAACAGTATTTCCTGGATGTTTTGAACTGCTTTTGTTATTAGCTGTCTAGATTCCCTTCATCCTTTCCCTTTTCTTCTTACTTTTATTCTTTCATTCTTTGTCTCTATTATTTAGTCAACTCTACTTTTTTCCTCCATTCTCTCCCCCCTCATACTCCACTTTTCGAGCTCTTGGCTACAAATACAAGATTCAAAGGGCAAATCTATTAAAAGAAATGGCAGTACCTTTATAGTTCTCTCAGAAAAGAAGAAAGAGATGTTTCCCCTCCTCCCACTCGAGTGAATTCACCTGGGAAGCTGATGGTGCATTTGCATAACTATACCTTCTACTTCCCCTGACTGATGGAGGCAGCAGTGTCAGAAAAATTTCAGGACGTGCCCCACTCAAGACGAGAATTGCAGAAGCCCTTAATTCCTTCAAAAGAATGTCCATTAAATAAGCAAGCAGACAAATAAATGCCTTTAGTTAATAAGATTGCCTTTTCTGCTTGCTGCTCCTGGAGTTTGGCTTCATGTAGCAGACAGGAGCCTGGAGTAAATTTCCAGCTGAGGAAAGACTTGTCTTTAGTTTTTCCAAGACGCCCCCAGCAAATGCATCTACCTTGCAAAAATAATTTCCTTCTGCTGTGTTTTCCCTGTATTTACTGGTGGCCAGTGCTAAAGCCTTGGGCAACCTCTAGGTTTTTGGCTTCTTTTACTTTTTAACACCTCCCACAGCTTCATTTTTTTCTGTTTTTCCTGTTGGGCCTTTGATGATTTGTGCCTTTTCATTGCAGATGGGAAATTCCAGAGACCCTGAAGCAATGCCTGCTTTTTCCTGTGGGGTGGTTTAAAAAATTGCCAATTAAAAATAACCCAATCAAAAACATTTGATTTCACAATTCAGTCTCAAAAAAAAAAAAAAAAAAAAAAAAAAAAAAAAAAAACAAAAAAAAAAAAACAAACACAAAAA
>VZTI01000839.1:1283598-1325283 GCA_013397865.1 Struthidea cinerea
GGAGCAGAAAAATAATTAATTATAGGGGTTTTCTCTACCGCAAACTCGGATCCTGTAGTATGCGACCCTAAACTGACCATGTAATAATTACTCATATTGTAAACATGATAATCTTGCCAGCACTGAAGTTTGAGTTCCAGCCTGACTTTATGCATTGCTGGGGTCTCGAAGAAGCCTCAGCATTGCCATTTTGGCATACCTGCCCTGCTATACTTTCTTGTGGTCTGCCTGCAAATCTGTACAGCCATGACACCATGAATATACTTTGAATTGCTTTTACCAGAGCTGAATCCCAAGGATTTTCCTTGGGGAGAGGCAGCATTTACCCTAGGTGCTTTTTCTAGCCTTTTTACTGCGAGAATTAGTTTTAATTTTGAGCACAACTTGCTGTATCAGGTCAATATAGTAAACTGAATGTTTCATGAGTCTCTGCACTGATACTGACAGTGTATTCTGCAATAAGGTTCTGCACCTCGTTACATGCCAGTCTGGATGCTCACTATTTCATAGCAGTCACTTTTTAGAATTGGTAAATCTTCATGCAGAAAGAGGGAAATATAGTCAACATTCCAGTAATTGTTGTTTCTCGCTGCATAAGGGGATTTACAAATAGCGCAACAATGTTGAAGGTAAAATTATTTTTAGATGCTCTGCGGTGAGTTCGAGCAAGCTCTGGCCTAAAATCTATCAACTAGAAGGTCAGGCAATGCTTTATGAATGTAATGGAGCTTCAGTTGTAAAAATCTGCTGCAGGAATCAGAGGCAGAGATGGAGGGATCCATCGAAGAGCTGCACTAAAAATGCAATCCAGCCTGCAGCTATTATTCTTAAAGAGGGAGACGTCACCCAACCCTGACATCCAGATTATTGCACCTAGAAAAACTAGTTTATTTTTGAAGCAGTTTATTAATTAAGTCAGAAATAACTGAGGGGGAAAAATGAAGATATTTTCTGCAGGAAATTAAAGTAGCAATATAAACAAGTTCTGAACACTCTATTTATTTCCAATTAATGAAATTTAATTTGAAAGATAGAATGAGCTTCCAATCCATGATCCTTATAGCCCAGTATGCCTGGAAACAGAATTCATTTTAATTAGTCATAAGAAGTATTTAAAATCTTCCAGTGTCAACCCCCCCATAAATTTGGGACTCTATTCAGAAAACAAGGATGGCATTACTTTTTTAAAAGACTATGCTGAATATTTATAGTAACATTTATGATAAAAACATACACAAATCATATATCCCTAGCTTTTAAACCTCCTCCTCATATCTACAGCAGTTGCAAAACTACTCCCATTGCTGTTGCATCATGGAAATGCCAAATTTAAATCTTCTTTCCAGCAACTTTTGCAGGTCCCTTCCAATTTTTCTATCACTTTCTGCCACAGGAAAGTTCTTGTGGCTAACTATAATCTAAGATAATCCTCTAGGGAGAAGCAATATTAATTAACTGGTTGCACCTGCCCATCACACAATTAAGTCTGTGACTAACAGGAGACACTTTTTAAACCCCACAGACTCTATCAGCCACCAGGGGACATCGAAGAGTTTCTCAACCTGTGCATTCGGTCCCTGGAGCTCAGATTCACCTTATTTTTCTTCTCAGTTTTCATTGACACAAAAAATCAAACATCCCAAAAATCGTTTCCAAGCTTCAGCCTTCCCATATGGCACAACATGGCATTACCAACTGCGCCACGGGAGAGCACTAATGGCTCCTGACGCACAACATCCCAATTAAGTGCCACAATGAAAGCAGCAATTTCGGCTTGTTTAATAACAGACTTCACCCAAGCAAGCCTGTGCTTCAAAGGATCTTTTAATAAATGTGAAGTAAGGCTTGAAAGGAGGAAAAAGCTAAACAGAACTATAGTTACTTTGTTACAGATGGTTAAAGTGGAGAATTGTTGGCTTAAAAAGGAAGCTTTTCGTAATTGCGGAGTCTCTCCTGAGACGCCCCGTGGCGTCGCACACACACGTACATGAACCAGCACTGGTATGTGCACGCTTGTCTCATTCAAGTGCCTCGCTTGTTTTTAAATAATATACTTGAAACAACAACAATAACAGTAGAATGGTTTTTATTTATAGCTCGCTGTCCTGTGCTGCGTCACAGAACGCTTCAGACGTGGTGAGATTTTTTTTACATGGCAGAGGGTAGTGGCAAGCAAGATGAAAGTAAAAACTTTCTGTCAAAAATCAAGCAGAGTTTTATTCTGAAATTAGAATTCTTACTATCATCTCACAACTAAGACCTACTTATTCTTCTGAATAGACAAGTCTACTGTGCACAGTAGTTACCCTCTTAAAATCTGCATTTGCAATTAACTGCAGAATTGACATAAGGTGGTAGCAGGTCTACCTTTTTTTACTAAAGTAGTTTTTCATAGTGATTTTTTGTATGCTCACACACGTTCCTAAGAGATAACTCTGCTCTTCTTTCCATGAGATCATTCCTTAATTACTTTACACAGCTGAATAACAGATGCATAGCAACAATAGATCAAGAAAAGGCATTAAAGATATTCTCTATAAAATAGTTCCTTTCTAATAGGTGGCACTGGGGAGATCATGGAATGTGGCAGTAATAAGAGTTAATTTACATCTGGCATAATTTAGAGGCCAAAACAGCAGCCAGGAGATCTGTGTCTCTGCAATATGACAAGATGTGCCAACCTACCTTAGCAGCCTTCTTTCCTTTCTGACCTCAGCTGTTTGTACATAGCATATTCCGCAAAATAAATTTCTATTTCTATAGACATTCTGGCTCCTGCCTTCTTTAGAGAGAGCTGAGGAATTCCAGGGCAAAGCAGCAGCACGAACAGGAAAGGCAGAAAGAAATTTGTAGTAGCAGCATGGTGATTACTGGAAGGATATCTTAGTGTGGGAGAGCACATTTTTATTTTCTCAGTATAATGCTGGTTTCAGGAGCGCAGTTGCTGGTGACATGAAAAAATAGTGTTTTCTTTTTCACCACGGTCCATCTAAACAGCTAAGGACATAATTCCATTTTAACTGAGCTCCATAGCACCCTTGTGGAAGGTATTGATATAATGTGCATATGCTTACAGTGGAGCACCACGGGTCAAAGCTAAATGATTAAAAATTTCTGTTTGCAAACCATAGTTATGAGGTCCTCAGAAAGATTTAATTGAAATCTGTACAGTTCTTTGCTATAGAATCGGGTTACAGTGTTAAAGGCCAAAAACCATCCCAGAAAAAGGGGTGGAAAAGATCCTGGAAAAGGGGTGATTGATCACTACAGCTGTAGCACGTATGGGATTAGCAGGGAGAGGGAAAAGGGAGGACTGGGGTCCGTTAAGAAGAGCACCTCTAGCTCAGTCCTTACAAGAGCACTTGCTGGTGTTACAAGCTGCCTGAGCATTATCTGTAAAATGCATCTCCCAGGAAAATGTAAACCTGATGTGGGAATGTTGTGTGAGACAAGGCCTCTTGGCTGATTTTTATGTAAGCTTGGGCTACACGTGTTAAATGGTTAAAGGATTCGGTTTAATTAAGCTTAAATTGGGACCTGTAGTAGATTCATCTTTAGCTGAAAATTAGTAGCACTTCTTGCCCTTGTGCTCCAATATAAAACGGTAGATCCTTTCTCCTTGAGTGTTTTATAGTTTGGATTGTAATAAAACATCTTATAGGCAGTAATTGGTGGGTAAACTGGGGAAGGTCACACAATTTATGGGATAACTATAACTTCTGAAAATGGGGAAAACCTCCATTAAACTGCATGCAGGCAATCCAGTTTACCAACATGAAATGCTGATAAAAATGCTTCTGCTTGAGGCAATTTACAGCCCCAGCTGTTCTGAAGTGGGCGCAGCGCAGGAGAAACCCCGATTCTCACCCTTCCCATGAGTTAAATCACAGGTGCTCTGATGTTGGGTTGTGGTCTGGGAAGGGTTATTCTTCTATTTTCTGAATTTCTGCTGTTATAATAATTGCAAGTTTGCTGTTCTGCCTGGCATAAAATGTAAAAATTTAAAAGAGACTTTATAATGTTTCAGCTCTATGTTTGGATTCTTTTTGTGCTCTGTGGCACTAGAAAATGTTTTTCACTTCTGTATTTCAGTGTTTAAAAAATCAGGATGGTATGTGAGAGAAACACTGTTCAATTCCTTTCCTATTCTGAAATTAGCTGCGTTGACTTAAGAGAGTGTTGCTTTTCAAAAACTCCTGTGTTTTAAAGAAGTGTTCAAAGGCTGACCTTTTATGAATGCCTACACTTAAAAGGACTTTTCTATTTTAAAGCATGTGTGCGATGGAGATGTAATGGAAATATTGACATAACGGTGGTAATAAAAATGACATCAAAATGCTAATATTGATAGACATGCAGAAATGCTGTGCCTCACTGGTTAAAATTACTTCTTCAGCACACCGGGGTCTGGCACAGAGCTCCCCCTGCTAATTGCTATGATGGTACCACTAGCTATAGGATTTCCACTAGCAAGCTATGGATGTGCCTCTTTCTCCCCCAGCAGTGCTCCTCTATTAAGTTATTTGAGGAGGGAGAGAAAATCTCTCTCAACATAGGAGTTATCACTGAAAAATTTCTATAGAAAAAAGCTTTAATTGGGGGTTTGCAATGGCAGCATGTAGATATGAAACCCTTGTACTAAGTTTGGGGTAAGAAGGAGCAAAGGAAGAAGAATAATATATAGACAGAGCTTTGCCAGGACAATCATGCTGGCTGTCAGTTAGATAAATTATTTTTACGGTACGTTTTTACTGGGGTTTTTTGTTTTTTTTTTTAACTTTAGCACCTGTTTTCTACTTCAATCTACTCCTACCCACAAGAGCAATGAAGCTGCTGAAGGGTCTGGAGCACAAGTCTAATCAGGAGCAGTTGAGGGAGCTGGGGGGCTCAGCCTGGAGAAGAGGAGGCTCAGGAGGGACCTTATCACTCTCTGTAACTCCCTGACAGGAGGTTGTCACCAGGTGGGGGTCAGGCTCTGCTCCCAAGTAACAAGTGACAGGACAAGAGGAAACGGCTTCCAGTTGCACCAGGTGAGGTTTAGACGGGCTATTAGGAAAAATTTCTTCACCAAAAATGTTGATAAGCAGAGGAACAGGCTTCCCAGGGAAGTGGTGATGTCACCAGCCTTGGAGGTATTGAAAAGGTGTGTAGAGGTGGCACTTGGGGACATGGCTTAGTTGTGGGACTCAATGATCTTAAACATGTTTACCACCCAAATATTTCTATGATTCTACATGTCTTTGGGATATCCAGAAATTTTCCTCTGTTGATTTCAGGTTTTTAATCCCCACTCTCTGTTGTTCTCACTGGTGTTTACATTATTTATGTTTCCTTTGCTCAGGAAAGGAATCAGACAACCCTTCTTAATAGAGTAAATATGTTACCACACTGTAATACACTGGTAAATGTATAAGGTGTATCTCAGCACTATTATGGATGAGGAAGGCAGGATATGTGATAAAAATTTTACAGCAGGGAAGTTGTGTTTACTGACCTGAATAAGCTTCAGGGATTTCATTCTCCAAGTGTGGCAATAGATTTGTTTTGTGGTGCATGTACCACTCAAACTCGGAATCAATACGAGCGGGGTGGTGTGGCACTGTGGCATTTACTGGTCTGAGCCATCCCAGGCAATCAGATTTACGTTCATAAAAGTTGTTGTTCTGTGGTATAGTGAAAAATACAGGGGACTGCACATTCCTCTGAAATGGAGTGATCTCTCATGTTTCAGCCGACTACACACAATGTTTGCAGCAAGAGCTCTTATTCCAAGCGCACAAATTGGAAACTTGAGAGCCCCAAGGCACTGAGCAGTGCAGGAGCCACTGGTGGATTTGCATATCCATCTCTATTACCAGGGAGCCAAGGGCTGGGTTCTGTCAGACAGAGCAAGGTGTGAGCCATATTCCCACTAAATAGATTGCTCAAGGAGCAAGTCATTTTTGAGAACTGGTCTTATAACTCTCAATTATGCCATTAAATGTCCACAGTAGTCCACAGCTGTAGCCTCAGTCCTCGGAATATCCAGTTCCATAAAGAAATGGAAGATAAGGGCTTTATACACCTGCAGTGAAGCAGAGCAGGATTTGATCTGTAATCTCTGGGTGAATTCACTCAGTGCAGAACAGGTGGGGTTATTTTTGCTTGTCTGAGGGTGAGAATCTCCCCACATCATCACCATCTTCTCTCATAGCAAAGGCTAGTGAGCTGAGCTTGCTGCTCTGGAGAGTCCAGGGAAGCTACTTTTCCAAAGGCATTCCTGCAATCTCACAAATGCCTTTGCCCTGTTCACCTCAACCCTCATTTGGCACAGGCACAGCTGATTTTCCAGGAGCATGCATTGCTTTGTTGCTCATTTTTCATCTGTGCTAGAAAGCTCCCAATTTACCTACAGAGCATAATGATGTCTGGCAAAAGTCTTCACAACTGTCTACAACCACACGTGTCTCACCATGAATTAAACTACCCTGTCATGCTGAGATTTGGGGCTTATTTCTGGGGCAGCCAGATCCTGTAGTTACCAGCCCTGGCAAAGCTAAAACGGAGTAGATGAGACTTGACTTTCCACTCCCTTGGCCCTTTTTTATTGTACTGGCTTGCATTTATGGAATAGAAACATCCAAGGAGGCTGAGATTGATGATCTATAAAGCCCTGAGATGTCGGCAAGAAGATTTATAGGACAGTTTGTCAATTATACGAAGTTAAACAACACAACAAACTGAGCAGAGTTGAACGCAACACGGTTCCTGACACAAAAAGGAAATTGTGTGAAAAAAATCTTGTGTCTTGCTCTCCCAGGATTCAAAATGGTCCTTACATCTGTTGCCTTGTGTTGCGTTGTGTGTCGTGTGTCGCTGGCCTTCGCAGCCAAGAAGAGGCTCTGCATCTGCTCCATAAGGCTGGATCCCTCCTGAAAACACTGACCCAGCTCTGGCAGATGCAGCTCAGCCAGAAGGAAACCAGCCCTCAACTCCTGTGCAGATGTTGGCCCTGGGGTTGTCTATCCAGTAGTTCAGGAGGATGTGCCTCTCTCACCCCCGCACAGTGTCCATTGCGTCCAGTGGGCTGGAGATTCCAACAGATTCCAATTTTTTGGGTTGAGCTTCCTGTTTCCCCTTTTCTGACCAGCCTGCTTCACTCATATTGGCTGAGATGTGTTCAGGAGCCTGTTCTGAGGCAAATGAATTCTTTATTTTCAATCTTCAACAGTACTTCCTTTTCAAAAGCATACACATCTATAACTTAGATAGTATTTTGGGTTTGCTTTTCTACAAAGTTATAGACTCACCAGTCCGTTAAATGAAAGCAAAGTGCTATCAGACAACTTAATGACAAAGTTCTGATTCCTTCAAGTTATTACAGAACAGTTAGAAAAATGTTTATTAAGACATTAACTGGTATAAAGATTTTGTGTTTATCTTATGGGGCCTTTGTTGTGTGGACCTAGTACTAAAGAGGTTCTTCTCAAAGAAGGTGTGTTGTTTTTAAGACACAAAACTTGAAAGATGAAAAAGATTTAATATCACATTTGTTCCAAAGTGATGGGCTTTTATACTTCGAAATTTTTTTTCTCGAAAGAGACGAGAAAATGAAATGAGAGATGATGTGGAAGGGATAGGAAAGAGAAAGAATGGGATCCACTTAGAACATGGGGAGATGGGATTATATTATTATCAAAAGAATGGCTCAGATCAGATGCTAACATGATCATGTGTATTCCTAAATTCCTAAATCTTAATTAGAGAGTCAGAACTGCTTTAACATCAGAGGAACTTTTCTAAAGAATGCGAACACAACTGGTCTGGAAAATAATGTGAATTTTTGGTGCAACTGGTTTATATAAAACATGAAGATGGATTTTATATGAATGTAATTCTAAAGAAAAGGTTGAATAAAATTAGAATTACTCCACATAATCAAACACAATCCAGATCTGAATATTTTGCAAGCTGTGGCAAATGGCTTTGTAATAGAAACATGGACTGACCAGAGAAGTCATGAGTCCCTGTGGATTCATGTAAGCCAAAGCTTAGCTCTGTATACCATATACTGTGTTTTGAAGGAGATAAGCCTTCACTTACAAGTTTCAACTCTACTTTAAAAAGTGATAAGTGCAGTACAAGTTTGAAACACAAGTCCTTAAAGCTGTGTAGGTATTTAATAACTAACTTTTAGTATTTCATCTTTAATATTTTATGGTGGGTACTGAGAAACTAAGTGGTGCCCATGGTTACCTGCTAGGACAATCTTTTGTTTGAAACGTGTACTGCTTAAAATGGAGTGAGACTCACATGAGGAAGTGTTGCAAGCCTTAGGATTCCCAAATAAATCTCATAAGTATTAATTAAGAACTCTTTTTAAAAACGGTCTGGCTTGAAGAGAGAGAGCATCTACCTGTATTATCTCCTGGATGAAACAGCAGTAGTGACAAGTTTAACTCCAGATGATGGAAAAACCAATTCTTTTCAATTCAATTCAAACCAATTTAGAGTAGAATTCTTTTGATTTTTATGGCTAGTATTGCATTCTCATGCATTCAGCTCACCAATCCAAATGACCACATACCTATTTATGTATGAGGGGAAAAACATCCATACAGGGAGGCTTCCCTATCTTTGGACATTGCTCCCACAAGCGTGTACTGGATTTGCACTTAAAACCGATGAACTATTCGCTTTGGGAAAGATTAAATCACTGGGTTCAGAGAACCTGCTATCCTCCTTAGAGCTTGCATAACTTAGCTGATAAGGAAAACTTGTTTTTTATCACAGAATTGTGTGTCTGCAAGGGGATAGCTGGTCTGACAAATTTTACCCCAGACTCCATGAAAGCAATAACAATTCCTAGGTGCACTGCAGGTCTTGAAGGTAGACTGTATGGGATGCTCCACAGGTCTAATGAGGTGGTGGGTGTATAAATTACTTGGTACACTGCAGGATCAAATGGAACGAGTATTAGTTAACATGCAAAAAGCAATATGAGTGGAATAATTAGATTAGTTTCTTTTATAGTGGAAACATTACTCTTCTGGGAAACTTGTAACTGCAATAGCAAGGTTATCTCATGCTATCTCTGGATTAATGTAGGGGTGTTTACCTAAAAAAGCTTCAGATACAAAGAAAAATGGAAAAGGCTTCACTTACAAAAACAAGCCCAAATTAAGATCAAATTCTGTGACTCATGTGAAAGTTATCTTAGAAAACATAGCGGGAAGGCATTAGTCTACAAGACATAATTGTTTGGGCCATTACAACCACCAATACTCTCTCCTGCCCTTGCCCAGCTTTAAATCGAGCAGTTTATCTTCATTATCAGCCAACCCAGAATTGACTAGACCTAAACCAAATCCCCATTAACCTCTCCTGTAATGTGTCTTCCAACACGGACCCACAGCTCGTCAGACCACACCAGAACCTGCTTACAAGGCAAACAACCCTCCCCATACTTTGATAACCTGTAATTCAGCAGCTGGAGGAATCTATCTCCCGGCAGTGCTCAGTAACAACAGGTTGTGGGGAAGCAGTAATGCCCAGAGAGCACTGAGATCACTTAGTCACATATCTGGTGTATTTGGTACTTACACCACACCTTTTTTTTTTTTTTTTTTTTGATTATTTTTTATTCCGGNNNTTTTTTTTCCCCCCCCTTTTTTTTTTTTTTTTTTTTGAATCATTATTCATCCAGGACTTTAAAAACTCCAAAACACATGACACTTTTTTTTCCCCTTCTAAGACAGAAAGCGTAACAACAGTGTTAATCTTCTGGGGACTTCTTAAATTTAAGCTGCCAAAGATAAAAATTAATGAGGTGTGAAGAGATGTAGTCTTCTGCATCTGTCTATCAACAACTTAAATATGGGAAAAGAAAATAATCTACTTGAATAGCATCTGATTGTGTGCTCTATTTTGATTCCTATCTTGGTTCTGAGAGGCACTTAGTGCATAGAAAAAGAGAGCACTTAATATCTGGCAAGACCAGCCCGTGTGTCGCAGCCACTCAAAGAGCATTAATTTTCAAGGACAAAATCAAAAAGAAATGTTGCTACTAATGTTTCTTTGAAAGTTGCAGCAGAAAACAGATGCAGTGCTGTAGGGTGGCGTCCAGGGACAGGTTCCATGGTCTGAGATTCAAGTTCTGGCAGGACGTGGGACTCAGCACTGGAGCTGTTTGCTCTTGTTTGTGTCTCGGTTGAATCTGGTTTGATTTGCTGCTACAGATTAAGGGTTAAACTGAATTTAATTAACTGTTACTGAATCAGTAAACAGCTGTATATTGGTCTGAACTGTAAGGTCTTTGACTATTCTTACTGTTTCTCTCCAAGTGGTGAAAATCTGTAGGCCTAAAACTTTCTTTTTAGAGATATAATTTTCTGTTGAGTATTTGTTGTTAAGGTGCAGTAAAGAGCATTCCAGATTTTCACACTTTCACCTCAGGAGCTTTGTAATACTCCTGAACCAAAGCTACTGTTTTGGGGTTTCTTTTTAGCTCTGTATTAATACATGAAGCATACTATTCATCCTTACATTGCACCAAACCCCTCCCTTTTAATTAACTTCTTTAAGGACTTCATTCTGTACACACTGACATTAATTAAGAAGTTCCATTGGCTTTTATCTATCTGTCACTGCATTTGCTTGGGGCCAGGTTCTCCCAGGGGAAGTGTCACAGAATTACCCACTGAAATAGCTGAAGCCAGCAAGGTGAGCCCAAACTTCCACCTGCTTTGCAAACACAGCTGCTCGATGCAGGGCTGCCAGGAGGGCTCTTGCTCTGCAGCACCTGAGCCTGAGGTGATGCGAAGCACCTTTTAAAAGGGGAGTGGCAGCCAAAGGCTGCTTAGGAGGTTTAGGGCTATGACTGCTCAGCCCTTTCAGTCTGAGGGGTTCACTTTGAGAGCTGCACCATAAATATTTGCAGGCTGTACCCCAGCTGCTTCCCCTCTCTGAGTTGCTTTCTGACATTGTAGGGATCTGTTATGCTCTTCTGAGCTCTTGTGGCTGTAGGGGGGGACACTTAGTATCTCAGGTGAGCCTGGCAGAAGGTGTGGAAGAGGAGCCCGGTTTAACAGTTAAGACCTGAAAAAGATCAGGCTAAGTTTCAGTCTGAGCTTGTTATTGTGGGCTAAAAAGTCTTTGGGCTAAATAAAAAAAGTAAACCTGGCAATGGAGAGCAGAACTTGTGGATCACTGGTGGAGATGGAGCAGTTTGGCACAGAAGAACTGGAGTTTCTGCCTCCGGGGTAAGTAACCAGTGCTTTTTCATCATTGATTTTTTTTGGTGGAGGTGGTGAAAGTTCAGCTAAGCCTTTCATAGCTCTGACTCCACATTAATGTATGCTACATTTTGGGTGTTCTTTCTTGCTTCAACATTTAGAAAGGTGCAGCCTTCAGAGACTACTAGCATGGGCACAGCGCTTCCTTGGAGGTCTGTGGTTAGTTTTTGAGTATCCCTCCCTTTAATAGGGGCAGAGGGAATGTTTGCCTTGCCGTGCTAAGAAACTGAAAACTTGATGTGCATATTTGTGTGTGTGTAAATGAGTCAATTTTAAGAAATGAGCAAAGAAATCTGCCCTCTTAGGGAGTTTAATAAAGGGAAGGGGCATTTCAAATACACTCTTAATTTTGCCTATAGGGGAAAAAAAAACCCTAATAAAATAGTATTTATCCTAGGCAGCAGCAACAATTGTTTTATCTCTTTGCCCAGCTCTTTTCTGCCACATAACAGACTTGAATAAAGTTCATAGTTTCTATTATTTTTTAATTACTTTTACTGCTTAACTGGGCAAATCTCCATTTTTAAACAGGCTTGTAACTTTCTTGAACTGAGATCATACAGAAGCAACAGCAGTTGCTTAAGTGTATATAGGTTGCAAATATTTTTTATAACTGTATTTAGAAAGTGATGCCTATTTTGGAGAACACCGAGCACTTTATCTACTTCATATGGTGGATGTTACAGCCGGCTTTTTTTAAAAGTTGAAGTTATTCTGTGGTAATTGTTTATTTCCTGTGTTCATTAACAGAGTAGCTGTTTTTTTAAAGCAAGGCCAGATGAATTGAGCAAGAGGGCAGAATAAAGTTGAAGTCTGTACTATTTTTGTCCAACAGTCATTAATCAAATGCATTTGGAAACAAGTAGTGGCCTGGTTTACTTACGCAGTATTATGATGATATAATTGCATCAGATTTTGAGGAGGTTCTCTCATTTACACCAGCGTGAGTAAAAAGGGAAAGCAGGTCTTGGATCTACCTAGCAAAATGCAGTTTGTTTGCCAGGAAGGCTGGATAAAATGTAGATATCACACAGGCACTGTGCCTCTAGCTGCTGTGCTTACCACCAGCAGCTCAAAGAGAATTATTTAATCCTTGTTTGCATAATAACTTCTGATAAATAATTCAAGAACGTATGGCCTAAAGTTTTTTTAAGGCAGTGCCTGAGGGAGAAACATGATTCTGTTCCAGTTTTAACAAGGCACCAGGAACCCCAGCAGAGTTGTTAGAGCCGTATTCAAGCTCCTCGGACATGTTTTGGTGTAAAAGGTACAGTGAAAGGCAGAAGAGGACTTCAAGATATTTCATGGGGAGTTGTCACAAGAGGAAACGCACCTCTGTGCAATCACGTATTGTGTGTTCGTAGCAGCAGGCTGGAAGGTCCCTCTTTAGTAACAGCACTTAATGGTGTAATCCACTAAATCAAATGTCTCGAGAGCGGGGAAAAAAGAATTTTTTTTAACTTTAAATTTTTTATGCCTTATACAACAAGGTGCTTGATAAAGGCTTGCTGACACTAAGTGCTTCAAACTGGCTTCTCTCTTATTTTTCCCCTCTCTCTGGTTATCTTTACAATGCTAAAGTGATCCTGATTAGGGAATGAAAATGTTAGCATATCTTTGGCTACTTTTTGCCTTCATATTGTGTATTTGGGGGGAAATTATTTATTTATAGGACCAAACCAATTCTGTTAACAAACATAATAACTTGAATTTATCTCTGTCAGATGACGTCTGATACCCTTATTACTTGCATCTGTTTACTGCAGTGAGGTTTGCTCCGAGTTAATACATTGCTGAATATGAATAAAGAGGCAAAATCTGGTCCTTACATCATTGATCTGGAAGGGGAAAAAAAAAGTAATTACTGTCCCTGACATCCCAGGGGATATCATGGTTGTTTAAAAACTATTTGTTCTCAGTCATGGTTTTTGACATCAATACCTACAGTGCCACACACAAATCTCGTATTTAATAATTGTAAATCAACAAGTGCTTCTTTGGATTGAATGCAAAATCTTGTTTGTTTTCAGCCAATTCTCTGACCTGATTTTTGTTTGGTTTGTGTTGTGGGAGAGTTTTATGTGACCATACTCTTCCATCAGCCCTGTTTTTGCTTCTCTGTATAAAAGATACAAAAAATCAGTAAAGGTGACACTCACCTTCATAACAGAAGGATCCATAAAAGTTTACCTGGAGCAATTTACTTGAAGTTTTCGGGTCCTTAGCAAGTGTAACGGTGTGGTCATTTCCATACTGTTGTACTCTGTAGGCAATTCTGATTTATATTTTGGTTACCTCAAAGCAGATTTTCGTATAGATGGATGTTAATGAAACATCATAATGAGCAAGGTATTACTTTTATACTCGTGATACATATGTTTTATAGAAATTAATGTTGGATGGACTTTTGATTGACTTTCTATCCCATGCTAATTTTAATATAATGCAGAAAAAAGTGAGTTACCACCAAGCAAGAATCTTGGGCATGTGCTGTTTTTGTTTTTATCTGATGCAGATAAATGCCCTGGATGTTTTGAGAGCTTTCAGTCTTTGTTAGGGTTGCCTGATTTTCGTGAACCTTTGAATGGAAGTAAGAAATTTGGCAAGAAATTAGTTGTTCTTGCAGAAGGCTCATAAATGAAAAAAGTGCAAACCTGGCAGAAGGACAAAGTGAAATGTGACTGTAGTAACTGTTCAAACATTTTGCCGGGCTCTTCCAGGCAGGCTGCTAAAATGCAAGTGCAGATGACAGCTGTGTATCTCCAGGTGAGGTTGATTCTGTTTGAAAATCTGGTTTTGTTCTATGCAGGCAATTCAGCTGTTTGAATTTCAACAAGGAGAAACCTTACATGTGCCATACTTTATGCTTAGCTTTTTCCTCTGTGTTTATCTGCAGAATTCCCATTGAGACTCTCCTGTTACAATGTTCCCTGGAAAATCCTTTGGTATCTCATACTGTGCTTCTTTCAAATCTGAGGTGTAACAATACCAGTTTAATCTCTCCATCTGTTGACGGCAGAAGATCAATGTTGTAAAATTGTGTGTTAATACAAACCTCTGGTGTGTTTTGTTTGGCATTTGCATTATTTCTATCTTTCTGATTATGAAAAGGAAGTCTGCCATAGGATCTGGTTATACCTTTAAGTAATTTTAGAGTCTTGTTCTTTCTGCAGCATCCCACAGCCTTGATCAGTAAGATATTAGAGCTGTACCTTGTGTTAAGGGTTAGGGAAATACCACTGAGTTTGGGAACTAGATGTCTCCTAGCTCCTTAATAAATTAGGGTGTACGTGGGGAAAGCACATTGGCTGCTTAGATATTACTGTTATGTATAGAAAACGTGTTTTATTTGGAGAAAATCTCTCCTTGCTTACTTGGAAACTAGACTGTGTCTTAAAGAGTTTGTATATTAAGAACCAACACTTCGTGTATAACTCAGTTGGTAGCCATGGCATTCCCACTGCACTGTGCTCACAGTTTGGAGACGCGCTTTTGTAGAGGTAACCCAATAACAGGAAAGCACATGAGGCCATAAAGATGGTTTAAATAGAAATACAGGAGTTGGTTGTCTTTGTTGAATTTGGGTGTTTTTTTTGGTTTTGTTTTTTTGGGGGGTGTTTTTTTTTGTTGTTTTTTTTGTTTGTTTGTTTTGTTTGGGGATTTTTGTCTGGGTTTTTTGTTTTTGGGTTTTTTTTGTGGTTGGTTGGTTTGGGTTTTTTTGCAGTGTTTGTTTGTGGTTTTTTTTTGTTTGTTTGGTTTTTTTTTTTTTTTAATGCAGACCTTAACATCAAAGTGTGCTCCCAGTTTTATCAGTTTCAATGACCTGCAATTCCCTTGTCTGTTACACAAGTGTTGAGCTTATCTGGGGTCTCATGTTGACTAATGTTTTAATGACTTCAACAACTTTCGTCTCCTGGTTCTCATTTTTGTTCATTTTACTCTGGAGTAGCAATAGCCTAAGAGTGGGCCCATAGCCAGTTACTATCTGGCTCAAGTGGCATCTGGAACTACTGTCTGATGTTTGTCATCCAAAGCCATGTTCATGTCCAAAAACATTATCTCACATTAGAAAGGAAGGATACATTTTAATAGAAATTCCAAGAGCAATTATGGGTAGTTGGCTTTAACTGTACAGTTACAGTTGTATGATAAACATTTATAATTCTTCCATGAATAACTGCAATGCACAAGTTATTGTGAAGCCCTGTTGTAACACACACCACCAAGGGAAAAATGTTGTCTACAGGCTTCAACTGCTGAACTTGGATAAAAGATTTCTCCTCAGTCTCAGCTTTGAGGAAAAAAAAGAAAACCTTCCCCATATGATAGAAAATACTGGAGTAGCAAGAGTTAAACTACTGTGGTGAGCTTACAAATCAAACATTGATTGCAATTTGAAAGTCAGATTATATTTTGTCATTTGCATCTGCAGTATTTCTAGAACTGGCAAATGACAATGCCCAGTTGTTTTTTATTTCATGTGGATGTTCTCTACTCTCATTTCTGTGAACTTTCTACCCAGGAGGTTATGCAATGGAAATGCTGCCTCTTCCCTACTGAAACCCCGTGTGTAATGTGCGTCTCACCCTTCGGAAATGGTATTGGAATATATGTGTATAGCTTAAGACAGCTAAGCTTGTCTAAATAAATAAACAAAAGCAGGTTTTTAACATCTTCCATAGAAATTCTGCATTACAGGCAGCTGCAACCTGTTCATAGCCCATTGGGATGGCTTTAGTCAGAGGAAACAAACACTCCTAAGCAAACAATATGAAGTATATATTTTTGAAGCTCTCTTTGACACCACGGAAGTTTTGTTATGTTATTCACACCTTTTACTACTCTAAAGAAAAAGAAATAAACTCGATTTAACAATAACATTAGGGAAATTGGGGAATGCTACAGAGTCTGGTTTAATGATATTTTGTCTTTTTTCCTTCTCCCCACTTCCTGAGCTGCTTTACTTGAATTGATCTTGTTTAAGTTCATCTTGGACTGCAGGTGATTACAGAGAACTTGTTGCTTATTTGCTGATTAGCTGCCTAGGTTTGTGTGAAATGTTTGGGTCACTTATCTGTTTTAGAGTAAATGGAGTCTCTGTTCTCTGAATGTGGGTATACTTTTAAACAAAATTAGATCAGCTTACCCTTGCTTTTAGAAGTGCAAGGGTGAAGTCAATAAAGAGAGGGATTTAGACAGTTTTAGCTGTCCCTGTTAGTTGCAATGGAGAAACTTCTTTAAGTGGCCGTTGCCAGCTGGGAGAAAGGTTTGGCATTTCTGGACCTGGCAAACACTTGATGAGATGGCCTGGCAGTGCCACTGCCCTGCCTCACCATTGCTCAGCTCCACAGCCTCTAACCAGTGCCTAGAGAAGGAGAAAGCTCAGAGTTAATGCTGTTTATCAGGCTGTGTACAGCTGTAATGAAGATCTTGCCTTGTGATCACTTATGCAAGTTAGTAATTTTGTTCACACCAGTGAACTCCGTGACTTCGGGGAGACTGCTCACAGTGGTTTGCCGGCTTGAGGCTGCCGTGTGTAAATTATGGCTGCCGGATGTTTAATAATTATGCATTTTTAATTAAATATTGTATATCAAAAATATAAATTATGTTTCTCTAGAGCCAAAGAATAGTATGATACATAACATTATTTGGATGAAGGGGCAGGGGTTGGAGGAAGAGTTGTCATCGTATTTTCTGAGTGACATTGATTTGTGTGGCTAACATTTTAGTAATAAAACCCAAAATGTAAATCTGTAGCCTGCTGTGAAGGGAAGTTCTACAGTTTCAATGAACACTGCAGGATTTGCTCATAAATATTCATTAAACAGAGCCTTGCTGAAAATGAAACTTAAGTACTTAAGGTAATGGAATAAAAGTAGTTGAGAAGCTCTTTTAGGCATGTTCAAAAACAGGATGGGAAAGAGAAAAGTTAAGTAGCATGCAGTCTGACTTGCTTTTTGGTGTTGAAAGATGTTAAAAGTACTACAGGGTTAATGGCAGTGAAATGCCTTGTCCTACTGTTAGTGAAGCTACATTAGCTTTTGATGGAAATACTGTAGAATTTCTGCCTCCTCGGACCTGTGTTCAGTTACATCCTTCCGTGGCATTATTGTGTCAGGATTTTTGCTTCTTTACACCTAGAATACAAGCCATGTGATTGTGTGCAATACATGATCATTGTGAAGGTCACCAGCAAGGTTGTCCACACTCAAAACAGCAAGGTTTTGTTTACTTTTAATTATTTTTTTTATTAAGACCCCCAGAAAGAGTATAAGTTTTTGTATTTGTGCCTCAGGGTGTGCTGCATATTTAACCAGATGGCATTTCTGGAAGTTTTGACAGGATCCTGAGAAAGCCGTAGCTTTGAATTGTTAGTGCCAACACTGTTTTCTTAAAATAAATAGGCTGTCAGGTAGTGCTGGGCTGCTGATCTCTAGAGATGGGTTTTCTTAGAAAGGGGTGGCTTTTGGCGTAGGGAGAGCTTTGCAGGTTGAGAGAAATTCAAATAGAAGATGGGAAAAGCAAAATTTTTCCCTGTGTGCTAGAATGAGGAGATTTTTCCTTCCAGTTTGCCTTTCTCACATCCAGCAGTTTTCAGTGGCTCCACGTGCTGGAGAACCTGTGCAAAATTTGGGTTCCCAGGTGAAGTTACTCCTCTTTGTCCCCCAAGAGCTGACACTAGTTCTGCTCCCTGCTTGTCTTGGGGATCCCAGTGCCTTGAGTTATTGGTGCCTCAGGCTATTGGTGCCTCCTGTGCTTTTCCTGCATTTTGTGCTCTAGAAGGTCTCCAAGCTGAGAAATCCCCTATTCATTTGAGTGCAGTAACCCGAAAGAAGATGGAAAGGGCAGGTTTTTAACACAATTTGACTGAACTTTCTCAGACCTGACTCCTCTAAATTGCAGCCAGTGCCTCTTGAGAAGCAGACAGAATAGATGTCAGAGCAGCTCCTCAAGTAAACGTGGACACTTGGAAGAGCCAGGGCTGACTGGGATTCAGGGGGTCTTCTGCTGCCAAATCAACTTCATGGATACTCTCACCCTGCCTGTGAAAGGACAGCATGAGGGAGCTGAATCTTGAAGGAAGTATTTTTGGACAAATGTGTGGTGTCTCCATGGTTAACTGATAAATTTTCCCCTGCTTGTCTCAAATGAAAAGCTGTCTGCTGAAAGAACAGGTGGAGTCAGTTTTTCCCCTAATGTCCCATAGAGTTGGCATTGCTGTAGTGTTGCATTTAATCCTTTCCTGATGCCTTCATGGCTCGTTTAGTCTTGTGTTCGCATAAATGATGCACAGATTGTGTCATGCTGTCTGGAAATAGGGAAGGAAGTGCTTATCTTCCATGTAGTGAAACATACAGGATTTTGTATATATTAAACCATAACTGCTCATCTTTGACACAAACTATAAGCAAATAATATATATTTGCGTGCCATGTAACTATTTAATTATTTAAGATGCTGCCTTAGCTAAAAACTCTAGGTAAATCTAATTAAATATTGCAAGGCAAAGTGATTTGTATTCTTCATTTAAAAGAAAAAATAATTCAATTAAAAAAATATTATGGACTATGTTTCAGTAAACGTTCTGTTACTGAATTTGCTCTGTTATTTTAAAAATAATTGCCAGAAAAGATAATTATTTAAAAAAAAAAAAAAAAGAGAAACACCCCCTATTTAAATCTCATTGATTGTTTTTGCTGCCCAAGCACAGCTAGGTGAGGGCTGCAGACCGGGGACAGACACAGCGCATCCCTGATGGCAGCTCTTGATGGCTTTGCTATTGCTCAGCCCAGGCAGAGACCTCCTGTCTGCAGTAGCTCTCACAAGCAGTATGGAAAGTGTAGGAGACCTGAGGTAGTGGAGGGGTTGCTCCTGGTAGGGATTATCAAAATATCTCTCTTGGGACCTGATGGCAGCTGGCTTGGGAGTGTCACACAGAGAGAGAGACTTTGTGCATTGATGTGTTGGCCCTCTTATTCCACACCATAATAGAACTGAACTTTAATGTTGGTAAACTTTCTACAAGATTTTGTTCTGTGTCTTAGTATTCTGTGAAATCTAACGTTGCTAAATAGTCCAAACAAATTTCTCTTCCTTTGAATGTTACACAGGCTGTGCCAAATCCTCTTTTTCTCTCTGTATATGCCTCCTGCAAAATATACAAAGGAGGGCAGGGGGAACCCATGAGGATATATACTCTTGAGACATAAAGAATAACAGATGCAGTATTTTGAATCCTTAATTATTAGTCTATGCTCTGTCAGACTGTTTCTACAGCCCTTTGGGGTTTTGATGCCATCATTTTGAAACAATCCCAGATGTTGTAATTATGAGAATAAATTAATGCAGGTAGTAGTCTTCATCTTTTACCTGTCCATCAAAATGAGAGTATTATTGATTTGTGAAGTCTTCATTTGAGAGTATTACTGGATTTTGAAGTCCCCCTCAGTGATCTGTTTACCTGCAGAGCTGCCATTGCAGCTTGTTTGACTGTAGCATCCTAACTAAACTTTCTAAATTGCCATTCTCAGCTGAAGACACATCACAAGATGGAACAAATGACCTTTGCAGTGTAATGACATCCTTTAGCTGTGGAATTAGTGTGTTGCATCTATCACTCCTGCAGACCTTGAGGTGTGTGCCTGGTTCTGTAGTGCCATTCCTGTAATAATGTCACAGCCGCGAGACAGACACTTCTCCCTTCAGTTACCACTGAAATCTGCACTCTTGCTTCAGCATTATTGTTACCACCAAGTGTTAGGTAGGTGATCAAGTAACAAAATGTATTTTT
This sequence comes from Struthidea cinerea, assembly GCA_013397865.1. Taxonomy (NCBI): domain Eukaryota; kingdom Metazoa; phylum Chordata; class Aves; order Passeriformes; family Corcoracidae; genus Struthidea; species Struthidea cinerea. The sequence goes on from VZTI01000839.1 coordinate 1,303,666, forward strand.
GAACTATTATTGACCTAATTTTTACTATTTTTTTTCACCAAAGTTCATTCCTACCTTGGTCGTTATCCTGTGAATTATCTTTTGCTTAGATTAAGCAAGATAGCTAAAGGCTTGAGAGAGAGAAAACTTACTCCAAGGCTTTGCACAAATAATTAAAACACTCTATAAACTGCTGCACACAACAGGATATTCTGGTGCTCTAGAAACTTAACTCTCAATTGGAAAGAGAAATATGTACTCATTGCTTCAAAGAACAATTAGGCGTTTTTAATAATGCACTCGCAAAACTTTACATGCTGCAGCTAATAAAATGGAATTTAGTTTACTAAGTACTTGTAAATGAAAGACAAGGCTTTTATCTGCAGCAATTTACAATGTATACAGTAACAGAAAATGTTGATTCACAATGAGAACTTCAAAGCGTCTTATTTAGCCTTCTAATTTTCAAGTCAAGAGGATTTAGTGTTCACAAATTAAAATGTTCGTTTGTGTAGATTAATCTTGTGAGTTAATTAAGGTACACAACCCCAGGATGATATTGGCAAGCCTTGTGGTTGTCAGTTGTTCCTCAGCAGAGGTGTGATCCTGGCAAGGAGTACTGAAATGGACGTTGCCAGGAGTTCTCACTTAGGCCTCACCTGGGAAAGCACCATTAAAATCGGGAGTAATTTTGAGAGGAAGCGACAGAATGCTACAAGGTCTGACCACAGGGAAGAGAAACCAGAAATACTGCATCGCTGTTTGTCATAAATGACCAGCTGTAACAAACGTGAAGGAACTGATCCATTCTGGGAGTTGAGTTAGTTCCGATGGTGACAGCACATCCTCTGTCGCTAAGGGCAGCACAAAAGGGTGAGATCACACTTTTGAGGACAGAGGCTGTTGCTGGGCTTTGTGAAGAGGAGTGGTAAAAATGTCCCAGAAAATAAGGAGAGCTGCTCTCTCAGTACCTGCAGGGTGCCCACCTCATTGTCTTCAGGGAGAAAGCCACACGTGGCTAGGCCAGCCATTCCCTTGTCCTCTGTTGTTTTCCCACTGCAGTTGCACAGCCCGATTTATACATATTCTTGAGTGTAATCATTATCTTTGCAATAACTGTGCTTCTGCACTCTTGGGTGCACTGCAGGAGTTGTAATAGCTCCAGTTAAGTAGGTTTCCAAAACTCACTTCCTCTTAGAGATCCCTGTTGTACCAGTCACCTCTGTTACCATCCCCACGGCCGCCTTTCTGGAGTCTCAATTTAAATCAAACCTTGTGGGGTGTTTCAGTGAGTTTCCATCAAATTTCGTAGCTCATGACTTGTATATCATATCATTTGAGCTCTTGTGTTTCTGAAAGCGAAGAGTTGCTTCTTTCACTTTGCAGTGGTTTTTTTTTTTCTCAAAAAATTTATGTAATCTTTGAGCCTGAAGGAAGAGAGAGACTAAGAATAAAGTACACCTATGGATTCATCACAGAGACCGAGCAGTCAACAGCAGCCAGAAACATCAAAGAACAGTCTTATTTACATTTAAAGCTAATTTGAGGACAGTTAGGCTGCTGGTGACATTCCTGGTGTGTTTACTTGAATCTGAAATGTAGATGTTCCTTAGTTTGAGAACACACTGTGTGTGACTGTGTGGGCATCAGCAGCATCGTGGTTTGCTTTCAAGCAAAAGGAAAAATGAACAAAGAAAGAGTGAGTCACCTTAAAGACAGGAGAGTGACAGTGGAAAAATGTGGACAAGTATCTCTAGCAATTGACAAAAGTTAGGGAGTGTATGCCACTGACAGTAATATTATAGTTTATTTCCACAAGAGAATAAGAACACCATTCAAAAGTTGGACCAGCTCTTACAAGGGATTGGAAACTCTTTTGGCTAAAAGAAGGCTGAACTTCGTTCTCTGCAGCTTCTCACAAAAGTGTAAAACATTTATGTTTTGCTCAATATTGTTCCACTTGCATTTTGTTTGGAAACCAGATGTGGGAAGAAAAGACCTTGTACTTGTACACTGCTTTTAGAAGCGTTAATTTGTGCATGTTTAGGAAGGCACCTGCCAAAGCTATCAAACCCTGAATCAAAAATGATGTTTACCTGAAGTCAGCCCCCATGTGGGACTGTCTGATGCTGCGGTGTGGGAGGGCTCTGGGGGAGCAGCCTGACCAGGAGATGCTGCATTTGCAGCTCCCTTTCATTTCTAATGTTGCCATTCACTAATGTGAAAACCGGAGCTGTTGCAACTATTAACTGTACCTCTTACAGCCATTCTCTGTGAAATTATTCTGAAAAATAAACATATAGCACTAATAACCAGAAATCTTTTAGAAATCTGGGCAAAAAACCAGCAATGCAGGGCTTAGTTTTGATTATATTAAATTTATTTGCAGGGATGCAGCTCAGATGTAATGCCTAATATAAATCTAAATCTAATGTTTGTGCTCAAACGGAAATACTAATTAGCAAGGTGGGATAACTCTCTGCACCTCTCCTCCTCCTTTTAGTATCAGGAGGATGAAATGAAGTAGTTCTTAATGTGTTTTCATCCAATTACATTTGGCTAAAATTATTCATTGATCACTAATCACTGGCAGTTGTTTACACAAAACAGTGCTCGTATGCAGCATGCAGCATATTGAGGATTATTGCTATAATAGGAGCTAATCAATGAAAACCACTTGTGACTCTCTTAATGAGGTGATAGTGAAAGGGGTTTTTTTTGTTTACCGCAGCAATAGATTTTTCAAACCAGAGAGAGCTCTTTGCATCCAGCAGGAAACTGGTTTTCAGCATTAGATCGCAGGCACCATTTTTCTCCTTCTCTCTAATAATATTAAAGTTGAAAAACGATTATTCTGGTCCCCCTTTATTAAACAAGCTATTACAAAGCAAGTGAAGGATTTCTGCACCTTCAATTTTCCACCTAATAATAGTAAAGTATTTTCATTGTTGCCTTGACAATATTAATGCTATTTTTTTTCCCAATGCCTGAAGCAAGGAGTCTCACCATTTTCTTTGCCAAGTTGAAACAGATTGTGGCTTTAGACTTTAATATTAAAGACAGGTTTCTTTACTGGTTTTCACAGTAATTGGTTAATTCACAAGCTTGGTATTCACCAGTAGATGAGATGTAGAAGTTAACTAAATCTTCACAACAGCCTTTGGATTATTCTTGACAACACCAATGTTTTGCACCGAGACATACCTTAACTCTAGAACTCCAATGTACCTTAAAATAAACATGTCAGATATTAGCCATTTAGGCAGAGTTAATGTCATTGGTCTACATTTTTTTTCTAGTTTATCATGCCATGGTTCTGCCTTAAAGCTTCAGAAACACTCATTCTGGTATTTTTGGAGGTGCTGTGTTCTCAAAGATCTGCTGATTTATTAGAGAACAGTGCATTCAGCACCCCTAAAAATAGATGGGTGAAGTTTTGACTTCAGAGAACATTCATTTTTGCAATCAGAAATGGGATGCAGAAATAGCCCTCCCCAGGCATGTGCTCTGAATGTCAGGCTGCAGCTTGCTCTGTTCCACCTCCAGACAGTAAGAAATCTAAGATGGAATGATCTTCACTGGAAGATCCTTTAGGTACTTCTTTTTAAGTATTTATGCTGAAAATATTGCAAGTGCAACAGGAAGCTAAAAGTTCTTATATTATGCAGATTCAATGAGACTTTGGGGACAGCCATTAATATTTGCATGCTGGATAGTTTGGTTTGCTGCTTCAATTATCTGAAGCTTGATCACTGTGTGTAATCATAATTTGTTCATAACACTACCCAGGCCTGTCAGCACAGTGCCTGAAATTAAGCTTCTTCTGCTTGTGCAGAGCTTATGAAAAATTGAGTGGCAGTTCATTTTCACAAAACATGACAAACATAAAAGAAATTATGAATTAATTTTAAACCCTGCTTAGCACAGTCTTATCAATTTGATGGAACCCTTTGTCTTAGAGAAGTCTGGCATCAGAGCTGATATGCTTAATTAGTATCAAGCATCTCAAAATGTCTGTGACTGGCAGGTTAGATCATTTTGTGTCCTCCCCCAACCTCCCTGTGAATTGCAGTTTGAAATGTAACAGTTTTCATTAGGGAAGCTGGCTAACATAACTTTCGCACCTTTACATCAAATTAAACACATGACAATCCTTCATCTGCAACAGCAATCCCAAAGACTGGCACAACCCACCAAATCAAAGACAAATAAAGACACATTTCCTGCTGTGGAGTCTCTTTAGATTTGAGATTAGTGTCTTGTAATGGAACCTACTTTGATTTGAATGTGAGCGTAATGTTTTTGGTTAGCGCTTGGAAAAATTAACCCATCTGACACAAGAAACCAAATAGGTTGCTGGATATTTCCAATAAGCACTTTGGAGGCAATAAAAATTGGTTCTATGAAAAAATTCTGCCTCCTGTCAGTAGGATTTGAAAGCAGTATGTACCTTATCCAGGTATTCTTCAAATAATTATCTTCCTGGATTATGCTGAGGTAGGGGTGTCCCTAGTGTGAAAATAAGGATTTGAGTCCCAAATATTTATCTAAAAGATATGAACAGATATAATCTGTCTCCTAGAGAAAGGAGAGAAAGAGTAGAATAACAATAATTAGGGATGTTAGAAATAATTGCGTAGATTCTCCTGTTCTCTCATTGAATTGAAGCCTTATAATTAATTACACCAATTTCCTCAAGGTAATTCCTGGACTGTGGTGATGTAACAGGAGTATTACTAGACCTATAGAATGGTAGAATAAATTTAAGATCTTTAAATTTCTCCTATCCCTGCATATTTTTAACAACATCTAGAGAAAAAGTTGGGCATCCAGAAAATATTGCATAAAGTTGCGCTTGTGGAAGAGCTATTAAAACTTAGTTGAATTTGGACTGTAAAATCTTAAATCTAACTATGTGGCAGTCAAACTTTACTTGACTTTTGGATATCGATCAGATAGTCACAGTGGGGCTGACCCTTTGGTATGTGATACATTTTGAATCTTTCAATAAAGACTTTTCAATTCTTCGTTGATATTTTCTGGACTTTCAGTCAGGCTCAGCTATGCTTCATATTCTTTGCTCCTACTGGCATTTAACTCCCACTGGAGTTACTGGGATAATTTGCTGAGGATGGAGGACAAGTTTAGACCTATGTCATGTATTTCTTTTTTATGTGCAAAGAGAGGGAGAAAGAATGAAATTGCCCTCAAGTATCTGAAACAAGAAATAAGGTAATCTTTTTTTCTCCTCTGCTCTGCTAGATTATTTTCTTCTTTTTTTTTTTTTTTTTTTTTTTTTTTTTTTTTTTTTCCCCCAAGAGTCTCCTGCCTCTGACTGCCATAAGTTCACATTGCACTGGTAGAAATGGGTGTGTTTTATACACCTGGAGGAGCCAGGACTTTGAACAAACAGTGTGATCATTATTAGGATTATGTTAAGGAGATACCTCAAAATTTGTTCCACAATCCTGAGCTTTCCATAAACCTTTCTATGACTTTCATAATGTGTTTCTTTTGTGTGAACTTTGGATATTCCTGTTGCTCCTACTGTGGTCTTTACCACCTTGCCAGGGCTTTAATACATGTCAAATAAGCAACTTTTCTGCATTCCAGGTTGAACTTTCATCTTCCTTCATATCTGTTTTGACCATTCTGGGCCATATCTAGCTTCCTTCTTACTCTTAAAGTGAAAATGTTGTGAACTGAGGAAAACAACCTATTTCAAGAAGGCTGGATTCTTTCAGGCTGACAATATTTTTATGCTGGTAGCTGTGCTCTCCCCAGAGGAACCTCGCCTTAACGCTAAACTCAGTTGTCACTGCTAGTCTTCATTTCTCATCATTTCCAGAATTACTGTACTGTAAAAGTAATTTCTGAAATATCATTGCAGATTAAGACAAAGCTTTTTCTTTTTATATCATATAGCGTAGAGAGCCTTGGTATGCTAAGAGACCTGTTTGTGTCAGGAGAAAAATGTTTTTTTACTTACATTTCAAATTTAATAGCTCCTAAAAGCATTTACTCATTATGCAGCTGCCAGCACATAGAGCCTTTCATACATATATTGTTGGTAATGGCAATGCTGCTTTTTAAATTATTTTTTTTATGATGAAATTACCAGAAATGCAGCTAATGATGCACAACTTGGCAAATCAGTAGTAAGTAATAGTTCAGTCCATGTGCTGCTCACCAGTGAAGAGTTGTCCTCATCCCGTGCCTTTGATTTCCAGCAGCAGTGCAGGGATGGGTCCTGAGTGTGTTCTCATACCCTGAATCTTTGAAAATTTGCTATTCTGCAAGTTTTGGGGGTTTTTTTTTTTTTTTTTTTGCCTTTGTACATGAAAAACTGCTAGGATCATATGTTAGCATTAACTTTTTTTATTTCTCTCAGGCCCATGGAACAAAGAAGTTGAAATTTGCACAGATATCATTATGGAATACTTCTTGCATCATGGAAAATTTCTTACCTGCTTACATGAGCTCCACTGTCTGAACTTGGTGGAGATGTTTCTTTTTTTAGGCAGGAAAAGATTGTATTTGACTGTATTTGTAGCTTTCCTTTATTCACTAGAAATATTCTGCCGAAAGTGGTTTGTTTTTGCTGCGTCTCAGCAGTGTAAATGGCATGCTTCAGAGCAGTGGTGGGCACTCCAAAGTGGTCAGCCTGATGTTTATTAGGATTTTTATATGATCTTGAGTGGCATGTGATTAAAGGGATGATCTTGAAGTTTCACACTGCGGCTCTGTTAATGCACTTGTCATTTTTCAAGTGGTACTAGTGCAGGAGTCATGGAGTGGTTCTTTACGCCCCCAATAAAGCAAACCTCTAATGAAGAGCCCTTTTCCTTCCACCTAGTGCTATATGCAGTTCAACTATTTAAGGGAAAATAAAGAACTTAATGACAACTTCATGTCCAGCCATGAAAACTGGTGTCTCCAGTGCTGCCTTGAGTTTCCTTTCTGCCTTTTAGCGCTCTTGGATGCCAGGCAGATGTGCTAATCTAAACCTTCCCTCAGATTATTTACTCGGGTTTCTGAGTCGTACACACACCTAAGTGTACTAAAGTCATACTCCTAAAAATGTCTGCCAGTCTTGGCCTCAGGAGGAACGTTTTCTTCCAATCTCTAAATTGTCAATTTGTCCTGGAAGTGGAGCTTCTGTGCTAAACAACAGGGAGTAGTAGAGGGCAGGACAATTGTACAGAGCAGGAGACTTGAAGCACCTGGCAAATATTTGGCTGTGCAGTTCTTCCCACAGGAATCTAATCAGCTCCCTTCTCCCGCCATCTGGAAGAGGGAGCATTTTTGCCAGCAGAGGAACTTGCTCTGCAGTCCCCATCCTGCCTGCCTTCTGTTCTTTTCTCCACAAAGAGCCTTTTCTCCCTTTCTGACTTCACAGGCTGATCCAGAATCCCATGTGAGAAAGCAAATGGAGGTGGCAGTATTGTGGGATGGATACTTCTTGATTTTTTTTTGTCAAAAAAAGAAAAAACAAAAGGAAATAAATTGCGTTCTGCTCAAGATTTTTCAGGCTTTGAGAGAATGTGCTGACCTGTGGAAAATAATGGTCAACACTGGCTTTGAAATGAAGCTGTGCTTTTTGCTATTCCAAACCATATTTGAACAGCTTCCAAATGATTTGGTAGAGTTTCATGGATAGAAATGAAACAGAATGGGGTACAGTAGCTTGGGTATTTTGTTTTATTTTCCCATCATCCTTTACCCAGAATTTCTCTGCAATGGAGATTCTGGTTCTGTTTGAAGCCATGCTTTCTTGTGTGTCAGAGATGTGGTTCATGTGTGTAGCACAGGCATTAGTGAGCTGCATCAATGCATCTTTAATTCTGCTGAGCTGTTGTTGTCAGTGATGAGAAAAGTGCCTTGTTTCTCAGCTCAGAGTTGATTAGAGGTGTTAGTCCTGCAGTATTAGTTTTGAGACTTCCTTGTGGCATGTAGTCGGTGTTTTATTAACTTTGGGGTTTTTTTAATGTCGTTAAAGAGATGGAAGTAAATTATCATTTCTAGTTGTTATTGATGGAGTATGGTAAACACACTTAAAAGTTTTATCTGCTGCCACTCAGGTTAGGTGGGTTCTTTATGTAACCAGCAGATTCTGGTTATTGTTTTGATGCAAGTGTGTTACAGGGACACGTAAATGCACTTCCCCAGGCTGTGTGTTTTGCAGGGGCAGGGCTGCAGGGTCTGTTTGTGACTGCAAGACAGCTCCTCTCTTCTGCTTACACGACTGGAAAGTGGAAAAGGTCATAAAGATCATCAGGAAGATGTTAAACATGCTCCGGGTTTAGCCTGTAACCTGTCTGAAATGGATGCTCCCGGTTACTTTTCACCACCCAGGCTGGTTAAGTGAATGTCAGGCATGAAGATGAGAATGGGAACCTCAGAGTTAATGTTACAGCAGCCCCTGAGAAGTCATATCAGGAGCAAAGCCCCTGCTACTACCAGGGCCAGTTAAACAAGGTCTGAAGGATGTGATGCGCTGTGGCAAGCTAAGGGGAAAAAATGAAGTTACTTAACAGCATTTAATTAAAATGTTTCCCATAATAACAATGCATGCATCTTTAATGATTGTGAAAACTGTTTCTGTTGCTTGTTCTTCATTTTGAACACCAGTTCTCACAGAATTTTCATATACAAGACCAAGTATATGTGATAATCAACAACTGTTCAGATGCACGAAGTTGGTGTTAAAATATTAATATTGAGAAATCAAACAGTCTTTTCTTAAAAATAAAAGCCATTTTACTCCAGAGCAAGGCTCAGTTGAAGCAGTGTGATTCCTCCTTGTCCTTTTATCCATAAATAATGGATTTTTTAAAAATGGAAGGACAACTTTGTGAGTTGTTAAGGGTAAGAAATATTCAAAGATTCAAACCACGAATGAAGTATTATTTAAAGTAGTTAATCAGATGTTGATTCTGGGGATTTTTGTTTCTAACCTTCACTCTTACATTACTCTCAATGTGCCAGTTAGTTTTTAGGGAAGATTATTTCATTTTCAGACTGTAGTGAAGAACTAAATCACTTTTGATTGAGCATCTACCAAAGTGCTGGGCAAGTCCCACACTTCTTATTTGTATTATTTGCACTTTGTAGGGAGGACAGATGTGGACCTCTGAGAGGGGACTGGAAATCAGTAAAAGAATAAGACCTGCAGATGCTCAAATTGTCAAGCCTAAAGTGGCTAAATCTTGAAACTGTAGTGCTTGCAATCCCAAAGTCAGCACAGTCTGCCAGAGATGTTTCTGGTTTAAGTGGCCATTTGTCTTGTACAAAGAGAAAATACAGGGGAACTGAAGGCAGTTAATTATTAATTTATTATTCTGGAGTTTGAGACAATTCAAGCACCTATCCAAGTCACAATGTCCTGAAGTTCATTCTCATCAGCTCTGAACACAGGTTTTATAAATCAAGTCTTTCTGTGCATGTTATTTTGGTGTGTTGTGTTATTTTTAACCTCCCTTGCTGCAATGATGGCGTGATGAAGCTGGGACGTGTTTGAGTGCTCCGTGGGAAGCAAAGCTGAGACCAGTTTTACAATCGCCACCCTGAAAACCAAACACACAATGTTCTTCTGAACCTGCTTCCCCTCCCACGAGCTGCTCAGCACCTCGTTTAAACCATGCAGCACATCTCCTGCTTCATCTCTCCTTACAAAACAGGCAAGGAAAATTACTGCAGAATCCATGTGAGCCCAGCCAGAGGCTGCTGCTGCAGAAGGGACACCGCTTCTCCCCCAGCTGTGCCCACCCTCCTGCTGCAAAGCATCACTCTGCTGAACTGTGTCCATTTAACAGCACCCTTGAATTCAGATAATCCTTGGATTCACATAATCAGAAACAGGAAATGGATGTTAAATTTTTTTATTTTTTTTTTAAAAAAAAACCAACTGTGTCAAAATATTTTCTAGCGAAGTGATACTGGTTAAGCAATATTTGCCTGATACAAAGCCTTTAAAATGCTTACCTTTTTAAGTAAGGTAAAAAGGTACCTTTTGAAGAACTGTCCTTGGGCAGTTAGCCTGGACTTGTAAGCTATATATCTTAACTATATATTAGAAATGTTAGAGGCAAAAATAAGAGCTTTCACTAAGTTATAATTTTCAGTAACTAATGGACCAGGGATATATAACTTGGAGTTAAGTTTCCATCTTCCTCCATGGTTTTGAAGACCTTTGACTGGTGTATTTCAAAATTTTGTCTTCATTGAAATAACAGAGTCAGAAAAATTTGTAAGGAAGTTTCTGATGGAGAAATCTGAAGCAGAGCAACAAGAGTTGGTGGTGGAAGTGACAGAAATTGCCACAGTGGATTTCAAAGACTGTATGGGAAGTTTACAAATAGGGAGAGGTGATGGCATTAATAATGTTTTGCATTACTGCATCAATTACCTGATTCACTGTACCAGTGAAGAATGGGATCTAATAACTTCCATCTCTTCCAGTTGAAGCATATTAGCTATCCATTTTCTGAGGGGTTTCAATTTGCAGAGGAATGAAATGCTGTTTGACCCAAGTGCTTGTTGAATACAAACCAATGACAGACATGTATGTGTAATCTAACTGCAGTTTACAAAAATCTTTTCAGAAAAAACCTTCAGTGAAATCATTTGATATCTCTAAATTGATTCACAGGATGTAAGAAATCTACATTCACATTCTAAAATCTACAACTAAGCAACTAAGACTTTCTTTTCTCTGCCTCTTGGTTCATATTAAGACAGGAAATACAAAGTGTTCACTTTAAAATATGAGTGTCACATGCATGTCTTTTTAAAAATGAAATGAAATTGGTAAACTGGGGAGGAGGCTTTCAAAGAAGAGTGGAGCTTAGTTACTTGAATTTGCTGTAACCTGTTATCATAGAATCATTTCTATGATAAAGGACACATTTTTATGGAAAGATATTAGTGCACTGAAGTTCTATAGGAATTTGTAGCTCCATATGAAGAGCAAAATATGTGTTGAAGAATGGCTCAGAATGAGCCTCTTTGGCACTTGTCTAGGAAATCCAGTTATTAGTGTATCTGTGTACTGGAATGGAAATATTACAAAAACCTGATCTGACCCTCTAGCTTGAGCCATTCAATGCAATATATGCAAGGATGTTACAATTTTTTGGTCTTTTTACTTGAGTAAAAGTTTTAATTATAAATCAGAGAAAAATATAAATATTGTTAAAATAACATTCTGAATTCCATTCAGTCCCAGGAACGATCACCAAAGAATTTGATTAAAAGAGTCAGAGCTGTGCTAACGGCAGTTTTCTCCAGTGTGGTAAAGCCCTTATTAAAATTCCAATTAAAATTCACCAAGAGGAAGGCTGCTGTTTGTGCCACTTGTCCTGGGAGCCACAGGCATCTCTGTCCAGTAGAAAGGTTTTTTGCTTGTTAATTGTATTAACATTTTGTAACATTAATGTATAGAAAGGCATGGAAGCGGCATTAGGGCTTGAGGGCTTCTGGATAAATTGTTGGTTTTTTTCTGTAATGGTGTTTGGACTATGTGTATACAAGGGCAGGTTAACATATTTAATAGGAATTTTTGTCCTTTGGTATGGGAAAGGATTAAAATAGGAGTAAGCATTATATTTTGGTGACCACTTTGCACGTATTTGAATTGTTTGCAAAGGATAGTCTCACTCTGAATGACCCTATAAACATTAATGAAGCCAGGCTGTATTTTCTTGAGATTCATGCAAAGTTAATATTTGAGGAAGCTGTGTGTGGAGTACTGACATGGAGAAGCAGTGTGGCTGTAATTTTTGAAGGTGTAAATATTGTATAAGGTTTGCAGCCAGTGGGTCCTGCTGACAAAGGTCTGTCTGAGGCTGGCTGGAGATGTGTACAAGAGGCTGCTCAGAGAAAAACTCTGATCCTAGGTAGAAATATCAGGCATTTGCTTTCAATCAAGTGTCCTCAAAGCCAAAGGGATGAGGAATAGGTTTGCAGCCCTGTAGAATTTGCTCATCAGAATTTTTGTATGATATTAATGATCAGGAATATTAAACTCGTACTCCTGGTTTATATTTAATGAGGATACAGCCTTTCACATGGAAACTCAAATTGTTGTCTAGCACCACTCAGGAAGGTGTACCTTAAGACAGGAATAAAATATCTTCTTCCCCATTGCAGAGGGCCTCTTTACAGGAGAACTGAGTGACAGGACAAGGGGGGAGTGGGTTCAAACTGAAAGGGGGCAAGCTGAGATCAGATATTAGGAAAAATTTCTTCCCCGTCAGGGTGGTGAGGCAGTGACACAGGTTGCCCAGAGAAGATGCGGAAGCCCCATCCCTGGAAGTGTGCAATGACAAGTTGGAGCATCCTGGTCTAGTAAAATGTGTCCCTGCCCATGGCAAGGACTGGGAACTAGACAATCTTTAATGGCCTTTCCAACCCGGGCCATTCTCCGATTATATGATCTGTTTTCCCACAAATCTACTTGCTTGTAGCAGTTCTGGCTGACCCCATACTTGCTGGTCCCAAGACTGGATGGGAATGTTAATAAAAGCTAATTTTGCAACTTTGGCAACTACTAAACCTCCCAATGCCCAGAATGGCTTGGAAGTCACATCACTAGGAATGTGAGCCCAGGAAGCTGCTTCAGGCGGTGGCTTAAAATTTTGAACAGGTCATGGGGGTCTGGACCTGCTGCTTCTGGGTGATTGCTGTAGCATGTTCTGTGTGGCCAAAGATGCAGAGCTGTCCTTGCTGGCCACGATCCATCAGCTCCTTGAGGACACAACCATCCCACTTCCACCAGCCCAGGGGATCCCACACCGAGGAGAGGTGATGCATGGGGAAACTGCGGTGTTATTCCTTTGCTGTGACTAATTGCACCAATCCTGTGATGGCTTTAATGAAGTTTACGGCAGTTACTTAACACTGTACACAGAGCTTGCTGTAGGTGGCAACGGTAGGATTTGCTGAACTCACAGGTTTGTGAAGTGTGGCGCTGAAACAGCTTAAGGCTCCATCAGTTCTAGTTCTGCCATTAAGCATTGCCCCAGTCTGCAACATGAATATGGATGACATCTGAGAAGGTTATGCTAATTAGTCTGGTTTAAGTCATTCCGTGGCTCAGATTGCGTAAATTAATATTTTTAACTCTCATTTTAATGGGAGGAACAATTGAAAGCAACTCTAAAATCAGAGCATCGTAAAAAGCTATTGCTAGCCTGTAGATGTGGCTCTAGATGATGATGATGATGCTAATAAAGAGAGGATAACATGTTTTTCTAAATATCTTTCTCAAAAGATATGGAAATTAAGTCTAATACATACACTTCAGGGTTTAGTTTCCATGTATTTATTCTACTACTGTACAAGTAAAAGATAGTAATTTATAAATTTGGTACAAAATTTGAATGTTATGAACTTTAAAATTTTTAGAAAAACTATTGAGCCTTTTTAGTGTTGAAATTAGGTCTTTTAGAGTGATGGGTGCAGATCAAATTAATTTCACGTTTTCTTTTTTCTGTTTCAGGGTAGGTGATCTGCTCAGCTGAGTTAGTCTCTATCTGCGTATTTGAAACTAGCATGGGTCTCTTTGCTTCTGAGATATTTATATACCTTGCTTTTTTCTGCAGTATCATGTGGAAGACCCAGGTTAACTTTGTTTGCTCCACAGAGATGCTGTTATGCCTTTTGTATAATGCTGTGCTTATGTACATTTGTTAGAGGATTTTGGAGTTCTCAGTCATCTCTTCTATAGTTTCTGGGGTGGAAAAAGAAGCCACAAGCCCTCCCCCACCCCACTTAGGAAGCCACTTAAACACTGCAATTTCCCAAAATGTTGTTAAAGAATGAAAAATACTTCTCCTTTTACATAATTCTTAAAATTTTGGTGGGCACAACATTGCTTAAAAGAATTTAAATGTAGAAATAGAACAAAGAGGACTAGGTTAAATTGAAATTTCTAATTATTTTGTGTAATGCCCCATGATTTCACTTATCAAAACATGGAGACCTAAATATGCATCAAAACTCCACTATCAGAAAGAATCTCAGGTCTAAGGCAGCAGGTGTGCCAGGATATATTTGAGTATCACTGGAGATGTGACTGTAGCATATTTAGACATATTTCTGCATTATGTGTGAGTGATGGGAGTAATGATGGAACAACTGAAGTTTCATTCAAGGTTGTGGAAAAAAACTTTGCAATTTGTGAATTATTTGGCCAATTTGTGCTACATCATCATCCCTAAATTGCCACCTAAGGGAGCTCTATTAAGGGTTCAGGTATGTCTGCCTTAGCCCACATGTCCTTGTAGATTCACAGAAAGAGGTTTTGAGGAGAATTCAAAATCTTGGTAAGACAAAATTTCATTTGTTGTATGAGATTATCTGAATATAACCACGGAAGTGGCTGAGGAGACAACCCTGAGGAGCTGGGCAGAGACACCCCCAAAGAGCCACTGAAGGGGGATCAGCCTGGCAGGAAGGGGGGCCAGGGCCAGGACAGATTAGAACAAGCAATGGACTTTGTGAAGTCATTTTTGTATTTTAAAAGTTCATTGTTGTTTAATCACGTTGCTGTTTAATTTACAGCAGCAGCTGCTGTAAAAACACCACTTAAACCCCAGCACTTCTGCCTGGGGGTGGCAGGTACATCTCTGTTCCTCTGAGGATGCCTGTGCCACGCTGCTGCTGCCGCCTGAGCCACTTGCCCTTCCCACACATGTGCTGTAGTTGAAGATACCCACCCCCTGAGGGGTTCAGAGAGAGCTCTGACAGAGGTTTTCAGCCTCTGGCACACTGTCCCAAACAGGCTGTGCTGTAGCTTTAAACCTTTGAACACTTGACAGGAATTATTTTATAGGAATATTTTAAAGGATTTATTGCCTTTAACCTCTCAGAGGCACGCACACAAGCCGTGCAGGAAGGCTCTTGCTGTCTAAAACAAAGTGATTGCCCTATGTGAACTTTGATTTTAGTTTTTTTATCTCAGGCTTTTGACATGTTTTCCCTTGGCTTAAACTACTGTTTTAAGGCCAGTGACTCTGTGTCTTTTCTGTGGTAGTGTTTGTGTGGAAAAATATCTGTTGGGGTAACAGACAACCTACATAGTCAGACAGACAAGTGTTTATCTCGCTGCAAGACACTCTGGCAGGATTTTTTTTTAACAAAACCAAAAAATTTCCCATTTTTATTTTGGGTTTCATAAATGGCTTGCTTGCATTTAGTTTCTAATTAAGCTTGGTTTTATATGGAGAGATTATTTCCAGTAATGCATCTCAGATAAACAAGTGACAGCAAACCACAGACAGATACATCATGAATTCTGGCATTATCAATCACTCTTTACCTAATGCCAAAATCTCCAAAGACAAGCATTTAACTCTGTTCAGTGTGTTACTGTATGTCAATTGTTGATAGAGAGTTTTTTTAACGTTTTTGGATGTGTCATGCTCCACTTAGAATTCTCCAGGGTTTCCACTGATAAATGCTGAGGCATAGCTGTCATTTGCATGAGCAGAAGCTGTAATTATAAATGTACTTATGGTCTGTGCTGAAGTCAGGAATGCAAAGAAGAGCGTTTGCTAATGTAGAAATATAAATAATGGTTACTAATGTTCACTGTTTAGCATGGAAATTATATTTCAGATCATTTGAGATACATTTTGGTTTTTTAAAAAACAGTACTAGGAGGCTGGATTTCTAATATTTAGTGTTTTGCAGTTGGTGATCATATAAATAAGTTTGGCAAGATTTGTGTATCCATTTATGAAATGGGAAAAAAGTGTGAGAATTAACTGGCTAATTTAAGATTTAAGGTTAATGAATACCATTTGAGAGGCATCTGCACCTCCTTTAGAACTGTACCCTCAATCTTTTTTTTTTATTTAGTGTCTTTGGCTGAACTCATAGTTTAGGAAAGATTCTGTTGCTCTCAAACATGAAGCAGTTTTTGAGCTAATCAAAAGTTGCTGTTTGCTGGCAGGAAGTCGCTGGATTTCTGTTCAGTTTATGTTCACTTGGAAAGGAAATAATTAAATGCTTCTCAACCTCCAAAATACAGAGGCACTTGGGTGCCTGTGGGAGCTGGTGAGATGCTCTGAGCTGTCTCAATTTGCCACCTGCCCAAAGGAGCAGCTGTACTGTGATGCTGCCCCAAATGAAGGTGTGGAGGTGCATCAGCCACTTGTTTTGCTGGCATTATCCAAGGGCTTTACTAGACTGGAGCAGCCCTTTAGCTACTCCAGAGGCTTCAGAAATACCTCCAGGCTGTATAGATTTGAAAAGTGCATCTCTTAGTTACTGGAGAAGTAGGAGTGATGATAGTTCTGGTCATGATCCAGAAGGATACCAAAACTAAGTTATTTACCAAAACTTTTGCAATCCAAGTTCTGTCTTCCCTCACAATCATCTCATTAATGTCCTTTCACTGAAGACAGATCACTCCATCTCATTTCTAATTAATACTATCAAGATAAGAAAATTTTCCGATGAAAAATATTTTCCTTGAGTTAAATTTGACGAAATGAACAAATAGTGACACTATTTGTCTGTTGGTTTTTATTTTTAGCACTGATTCATATTATCTTGTTCTGTATCAACTGTGCTTTGGCAGTATGTGAGTTTGTCATCTCCGGATCACAGCAGATGCATTTAGGAGGCTCCTTTTAAAAATGTTTGACTTCTTAGATGCAGTAGATTAACAGTAATGAAATAGTTTAAGTGAGTTACATGTAGGATCTATGTTACAGCCAGTACTTTAGACTCTGTAGGCTAAAGTTGGCTCTGTGGGTAAGTTTTTATAATGAAAGCCAAAAACTAAAAGGGCTTTTTAAAAATTTTCTTGTTAACTAATTACAGTAAACAAAGGTAATGCACAATTTCCTTTAACTTATTTTATCAAAAATGATGCACAGGCATTCTTTAAAGTGGGTTAAAAGTTGTTTTTTAGTGACAGTCTGTGGTGTTGAAATTGCTTCGAATGCCGAGTACAGAACTTGTTCGATTTTGCTGGGATTCTCTTACACAACCAAAGTTACAGGAGTTATTGAGCATGCATTTATTAACTATAAATTTATCTTTGATGCCTAGATTCTATATTAAATATGCTATTCTTAAACAGGGGAGATTGAGGGTCATTTGAGTTAGGAATAAGGAACTGAATTTCTGAAATATAAAGTACTGCCAGAATCCTATTTCCAGCTCTTTGCAAACTTTGCCTGAGAAGTTGTTGCTAAGTAACACCATGAAGTGTGCAGCTGCTCTTGAGCAGCTCCTCCTTTACCCTTCCTGACATCTTCAAAATGTAAAAGGAGATTCTGGGTTTTACCAATATTTTTAATAGGGGTCTGTGTCCTTATTGTTTTTTTTTTTTTTTTAAGGAATGGACACAGAAATGCTGGATGTTGTACAGATGAATAAATTGCAGCCCCTTGGGAAACACAGGGGTGGTATTGTCACTTTTGTTTAAAAAAATCAGGTTTTGTGATTCACGTTGTTGGAACAATTCCTCTGAACCAAAAAATTACATTTCCAGTTTCCGAAATCCATTCTAATTGGTTTGATGCATGAGCTGGAAGAACAATTGATTGACACCAAGATCAGTAGGCAAAGATTGAGCTAATAGAATTGGATTAATGGGAACATATGGTAATTACAACTGTGAAAAAACAACTTAGAATTTGTAATGTTGCCTTGGGGCACATAATCAGATGTGTTATCAATGAATAATTAGAGTTGATAAAAATCATCTGGTATGTATAGGATTGCTGTGCATAGTTACAGATGTGTGCTAAATGAAAGATGTATTGGAAGTTTCCTGCCTAAAATATGCGTGACATGTAAACACATTGTTTGTGATAACAAAAAGATCAAATCAGTTCCTGCAGAATGCTTCATGGCAGAAGATCAAAGTTTATGTATGCTCGTCATTAATATTCCATAAAAGATTAATTTCACGCCCTTTATTGCGTTATATTAATCAGTTTCCCTAATATGTGAGTTATTAATGAATATTCCTGAAACAGCTGGCAAAAAATATGTATGTTTATAACAGAAGTAAGAAAAATAGCTTTATAGCTATGAAAACCTCTGTGTTTTGCAACAGATTAAAAAAAGTCACATGTGAAAAAATAGGAAATACCTACCACATAAAATTAAAAAGGCAGTTCCTGAGGACAAGTGGTTCTGAAGAGCCAATGTTTTGGGAAGTTCAGATCTTTCTGCCTCTGATATCCCCATTCCTCCAGGTTAAAGTAGAGGCTCACAACCCATTCAGAAGTATAGTGGAATATATACAGATTTGTGTGTGTATATATATCTATATATATTTGCATATACAGCCAGCTTTGCCATGGGATGGTGAGAAGGGAGGAAATGGCAATGACTAGAGAGTACCCATTTTAACAACGGATAAATTGCTGTTAGTTATTATCCAAATTTATTTAGAAAAAAAGATAGTTTATTCGTTTTCTTCTGAAGTTTCTATTGCTGGAAAACAAAAAAAGAACTTGTCTTGTGTATCCCTGTGCAAAGACATGGCATTGAGTGTTTGTGCAAGAGTTATGCACAAGAAAGTGTAGGATTGGGGTCTCGTTTGAGTTTACCAGTACTTTGCCATGTATATAGACTCGGATGTTGAGCAAGATACTGTAGCTAAACTCCTGATAAGTTCTTTTACTGAAATGAACAATAAAGGCTTTAATGTCATTACTGTAATGCAGCTGGGACTGGAACTGGACTCCTGCAGCTTTTGGAAAGAGATGCAAATGATCCTAAGCCTACCTTCAGCATCATTTAGATTCCCATAATCCTAAGGAGTATGAGTCTTTAGCTTTCAAATATATCTTAGCCTTTAAATATATGCAAAATTCTGGGAATGTGAGACCCAGAATTCAGTTCTGCAAGACTGCTGTATCTCAGTTGTTTGTAACTTCTTCTTAGGACTCTTTATCAGGGCCATGTCCTAAAGCTTGAATCTTCCTGTACGGGGCTCCGGATGCTCTCTGGCATGGCAACGTCACTGTCCCATCACAGGACTATCCTGTAGCAGCTACTGAGGTTTTATTTGTCCTGAAGTGATCAAGTAGAAAGATGCAGAATTCAAGGATCTCTAAACAGAATCAGTGGTACAGGAATAGTTCCTTTATGAAATCTCTGAAATGTTCAAGTGCAAATGAACAGTCATGGGGAAAAGAAGAAGAGAAGAAGAAACTTAGAATTTAAAAAGCACACTGAACTCATGCTCTTCTTGTAATTCAACACAGGAACAGACTTGTTTTCGTGTAAGGGTATGCACAAATGCTGGTTGTGGATCTCATTTGGCAGTGGCAATCATGTGCTAGTACAGGGATCAACAAAATTAAAATAATAATAGATTTTACTAAACAACTGCACTATTTAGAGCTGTCCACTGCCTTGCATTAAAAGCCTACTATCTTTTATTTTTTATTTTTAAGCAAAAGATCTCAGCAAGGTGAAAAACACAAGTCCTTCATTTTTCATGCTCCCATCATATCTTCCTGCTGTAAATTTCATTCTTCTGTTCTCAGAGTCTGCACTGAAACGTGTCTGGAAAAAAAATAATCCTTGAGACATTTGACAACCTTTTTTTGTTTCTACCTGTTGTAGTAGCCACACCAAACAAAAAAAAAAGGAAAATTTTTGCTTCTATAGAAATTTGAATTCATCCTTTAATGGCAATTTTTGTGGCTTTCCAGACCGTGTGATTCTGGTGGTTATAATGTGGTTGTTTACTCCTTTGGCTACTTGATTAATCCTCATTTTAATCATAGTTACAGTGATATTCACCTCTTCAAAATAATGTCATTATGATTTAAACCAGGAATTAGTAAACAACTCACAGCTGTTGTGCAAAATGTTTGTATAGTAATGCATATTCATGAATATTTCACACAATAATGCTTATTAATCTGATTTTTGCAGAGAAACAACTAAACGATACTTTATAACTTGATGTTTGGCAAATAATGCGGTTTGTTTTTCATGGCTGGTGTCAGTGATGTATGACTCGCCCTACGTGTACTTTGTCACTAAACATCACAAAAAGCTGCTTTGCAGAATCTTTAAATATCATTGAGGCAAATATTTCTTCTTGTGTGCTTGGTCTGAAGGGGCCAAAGAACCAAGGCCACAAGCTGTGGAATAGGATCCCAAGGGGTTCATTTCTCTTCCCAAACACAGCAGAAGTTCCTATACTCTTCCCATGGAATCTGTTCTTGGTTTCAGACAGTGGAGATATCAGCAGTTGGAAGCAGTCTATTCTTAGAGCGGTGCCATGAAACATATTTTCCTTCCTAATGTATAAATTTAAAGATATAACCTGATCTGTCCTCTTTTGAGGAGGATGATTCCAGGACATGCAAATCTAAATCATTCTTTTGTACCAGAATTTCATCTCTGCTATTTAAACTGTCTGTTATTTGCCTCATGTACGTGTAAGATATGGAAAATACTTTTCCCCCCTTTCATTTTTTAGCCACCTCTTGCATATTTAAATGTTGCTGCTCTGGTTCCTCTTGGTCTGATCCCATTTTAATTATAAATATCTTCTTGGAAGTCTGTTGGTTTAGAGGATGCTTTCCAGACCTGTGGTTCAACTGTGCCTTTTGTGGAGTACTCGGGTTGGGTTGTGTGGGCTGTATCGCAGCAGTGGAATTAATGGGCTGGAAAGCTTAGCTTGTTTTTCTTACAGCCTTAGCAATATAACCCATTATGATGTCTGTTTTGTCTGGTACACCTGAGGTATATTGCACTCATGATCCGCTGTAGTTCTGACATTTGGGGACTTTTTTGAAACAATGGAGGCCCAACCATCCCTTTGGCACCTTGTATGTGTGCAGGTGGTTATTTTTGCTGAAAGCGTACAAATTTATGGCTTGTCCTGGAATTATGTTCTGTTGTTTCCTTCTCTGAGACTTAAACTGCGTTTCTTTGTCTTGGTTCTGAATGTGGAAAGTGTGATTGTGTGAAAAAAATTTCTGAAGTCTGAATATGAAATTAAAACTTCCCTTCTCACCTGCAAGATAAAATTGACTTTTGAATTGAAATAGCCTTGCTCAATGTCATCTTTCAAGTGCTCGTAGGTAGTTTTATAATTTTGATTAGTTGAAAGTCAATAAAAAGAAGCAGCCTAAAGTCAATGGTTCACGTGTTCTGCCCTTTCTTGAGAAAAAGTTTAGGTTTACTGAACACTTAGTGTTTAGTAAATTTGCCTTTCTTCCCCAAGATCCCAGAGGATGTGGATCCAATTACGTTCTCACAGTGTGTTTTCTCTCAAGTGGCAGCTGAAAAACATTTAGAACCCTTGACTTAAATGAATTGTTGATCTGGTATAAAGTTATACAGCTGAGACAATACGTTTTATTTTATTTTTCCGAGGGAGTTTGATGTAAGCACCAGCACGTTTAAGATTTTTTCAGTGCTGTATCAGCCTTGAGGGGGAACAGGACCATTATACAAACAAATTTAATTTAGGTATAACTAGATTTTGTGGGGTGGTCAATAAGCAGAAGCTGTTATGCAGATCATGAGGGCTTCTTTAATACTATTTTTGGTACTAATTACATTTAGGACAACTCCAATGAAATTTAAAAGGAAGAAAGCTTTTCCTTAAGATATTTCTGCTTAATGCTCACTTAACTAGCA
>VZTI01000839.1:1325318-1472431 GCA_013397865.1 Struthidea cinerea
GATCCTGTCGTTGAAAAAATCAGTTTTTTTTTTTTTTTTTTTTTTTTTTAATCACAATAATTTGATAGAGGAATTTTGTATTTCATGCTGAAGATAGAGATCAGGCTTCATTGAAGTCTATAAAATCCTGTAAATTTTCAACGGGTATAGAAGAAAAGGAACTTCAGCTTGAATAATTAGGCTATATAGCCCCAAAAAGAGGGAAGCAAGCAGAAAGGAGGAGTAATATGCATAAATTGGAGCATCATTTAGGCTTTTTG
Organism: Struthidea cinerea; assembly: GCA_013397865.1. NCBI lineage: Eukaryota > Metazoa > Chordata > Aves > Passeriformes > Corcoracidae > Struthidea > Struthidea cinerea. The sequence goes on from VZTI01000839.1 coordinate 1,325,579, forward strand.
AGACATCTTTGGGCACCATGAGCTGTGAAGTTAGGTCACCATATGGACTGTGCACCCTATACCTCTGAACAGCATAAGGCAAATCCCTACCCAACTAGCTATGTTTATTGATTTGGGTTTGCAGGCTGGCACAAATTCAAATGTGAATAAGATTTGAGTTTGACTTCGTGACTTTCATGACTTACTTTATGCTCCTGATGCATTTCAGGGTGTCCTGTGTTGATTCATAACAGTTCCTCATGGCACTCTTGTAGAATTTTTCAGTAATTTTTTTAGTGTAATAATTTTGCTATCCAGAGCAGCCTGTCTGTAAGTTCCCCAATTTGTTTGTGGCTTATGTGACTTAAATGTTGGTCTCTTGTCACTTATTCCAGCTGTAAAGAGCAGGATTTTACCCATACTGTGTAGAGAGGGAAAATGCATTTGGCGACATCCATCCAGTTTTTGGTAGTGTCTCTGTGTCATGGAACAAATGAATTGTTCTCATCTAATTATTAACCAACACATTTAAGCATTAGCTGATGGTTCATTGGTGCAGGATTTGTTTTGCTCAGCTTGGTTAACCTCTCCTGTAGCTCTGTGCACAGCTGTACACACAGGGGCTTCCATCAGCTCTAGGAAGGGTGCATGCCCTTGTCAAGTGCTTAAAAAGCTTTTCCTTTTCACTTTACTGATGGAAGTGTTATGAATTTGGGATTGGGTTGAAAAGTTACAAGTCAAGATCCTTCATGTTAGAGGTATTCAATAATTTATAGCATTTCTCTCCTCTTTTGCCTTCATTTTCCTATTTAAGACTGGAAACTCTGAATACAATTAAGTGGGATTTTTTTCCCCCTGAATTTTAATTGAAATACCTAGCAAACTTACAGTCATAACATTCCACCTGTAGTACTGAAAGAAGGTGTTTTAAAAGAAAAAAGTGTCTTTAGTTCTGGTATCTAATAATCTTTATGAAAAGTCACCAGGAAGACTGGTGAATATAGAATAGAATTAAAGGGCCTAGGATTGCTTACAAACAAAGAATATAAAGTGTTACAGTTAAACTTTTTTCTTCTTTCCTTCAACCCATTAATGTTAGCAAGGTCCCCTTGAAATTCATTCATGTTTGCATCCTTGAAAAACTCGTACACAGTATAATGAGTCCATTTAGTAATTGAATAGCCCAGCTATGCACATTATTTCTTATACTCTTACTTCATAAACTCTTCTTTCCATTTCCATAATTACTTCTTTTGCTGTTCCCCTTTTGCTTTACAGTTTTCTAGTCTCTTCCTTGTATGTACATGGCTGGAAATAAGTGTATTCTTTGTGGTGCAATTATGCTGCTGCCCCGAAAAGAGGGAATAGTACTTTTAATGGGTCATGTGCTGCTGCATCTTTCCAGCAATCATTTGGAAGGGACAGATGCTCATCTGTAGTTACAGAATATCAGTATGGACAGTTTGGGCTTGTATCTTCCTCCCGAGTGGGAAAAGTATCTTCACTTATTTTTCTATGCTTGTTTAAAAAAAGTGAGGCAATTACAATGAATAAATAATTATAAAGCTTAATGGAATGAGAGGATCTCCAGGCTCAATGGGTAAATAGTCCTTTTCTTTTTTCATGGGTTTTGTGGGTCTTTTTTGGTTTTTTTTTTTTTTTTTTTTTTTTTTTTTTTTTTTTTTTTTTTTTTTTTTTTTTTTTTTTTTTTTTTTTTTTTTTTTTTTTTTTTAAATATTTAACCAAGTAGGACGCATCCTGCAGCTGTTTTTGATAGCTTTTGGTGTCACCAGGGAAATATCAACATTTTTACGATATGTGACCTATATACAGTAGAAAGGTGACATTTCAGCTCTTCTGCCTGGAAAGCTTGAGTTGTGTGACAGCTATAACTTAAAGATCCAATGAATAATTCCCATAAATAGTGTTTATGGGTAGTTAGCCATTGTGAAACTCAGTCAAATATTAGAACAACAAAAAGGCCCCCAAAACTATACTTATTGCCATAGAGAACTTCAAGTAATTATGCTCTACATACATATACTGTCTATAGTACCACTGCAACAAAGTCCAAAGTATCAGGGTCATCAGCACAGCCCCTTAAAGAATCCAGTCTATCATATATTTCATATATTCACCTATTATTCTTTCAAGTATGTTCTTTGACTTGTATTTTTCTGACATCTGTTGTAGTATCTTTTGGTCAGTAGATGGTGCAGCAGGTTACAAACATGTTGATTTTCCTATATGACATAATTTTGACCAGTACTTGGGTCAATAATGTGAAGTTATTGTTAGGACATGTTTAATTTATATTAGTAAATTCAGATCAAATTCATTAGGCTTTAAGTATGATGATGTATTTTTAAATTTCATAAATAATGCCTAAGAGTGGCATTGGACACAACTTAGCAAATATGCAGCATCATAAGAAAACATGGATAAAGTGAATGAGAATGTTCAATAAAGTGGATAGGTACAACTTTATTGGTACACAGACAATGGATTTGTTGAGTTTCTCTGGAGAGCCATTCTTCTAAAAGGAACTCGGATTAGAAACCATTGCTACTGGCATGAATTGTATCAAGCTGTGCAGGGAGATATTCCGAAATGACTCCAGTTTATTTCCTCCTATTGCACAGCACTGTCAGTCACATGCACCGGTGAGCCTTGAAATGAAAAGGAAGTTAGTTAATCTGTTAGATAACACCAACCCAAGCCATCCTATGATTCTGTGTTCAAGAGCACTGTGGTGAGATGCTGCTGCTTGATTGAATCTTAAATTACACGAAAAGGCCCTTATGGTGTACTCAAGCATGAACTCAAGAACTTTCAAGTCAGTTTGGTATTTAAGAATCAAACACATCATTTAGAATCTGCTGAAGTTCAGTGTCTCTGCCTTGTTAATTAAAGCTTTGTTCTCCATCAGCCACATCTGTACTGAGCCAGCTTTTCATCTCCTCGAGTGCAGGGGAGCAGTGCTGCCTGTAAGATGTGTGAGGTACTCAGCGGAGTTAGAATTTTCTTTCTTTGAGCTGTCACAGGCTGTGATGTGCCACCAGGAAAGCTTCAGCTGTAGACACCACTATAGGATGTGGAGGCATTTGTTTTCTCTCTGCAGAGAGGTAGACGGGGAGATGGAGCACGACTTGGCAGGGAACTTTCTTTTTTGTAATAGTTTTGGCTCAGAGGAAGCTTTTTTGCTTGACAAATTTGCATGGTAGACCTTTAGGCCAAGAAAAATAATTGTTTCTGTGTAACATCTAAAATACCAGTTGATACAATCAAGCCAAGAATTCATTGTGCCTTGTGCTGCATATTCCATGTAGTCAATGACAGCACAAAGCTTTGAAGATCACCTGAAAGTGTCATGTGGTCCAGAATTGCCTTCTTTAAACACTGTAGGAATAAGGTGTGTATCAGTAAACCTGCCTGTTGTATGCTGCACGTGTTTCTGAACTGATATTTTTCCTGTAATACAATTCAGTTACAAATTCTCCTGACAGATTTCTGAATTGCTTATTAGTTAAATGGCTTATGGTTAGTGAAACACACAATTAAAAAATTGAATCTATGTGAGCTAAAGCTTTGCTTCATCAATTTTTCTAGTTTTCTGAATGAAAATTTATGAACTTTTTGATGATTTATTGTCTTTTCCTTTCACCTAATCAATTTTGTGCCAAAAGACTGTTGCAGAAATCACCAGATCCTGTTTGTATTGAAATGAACCTCAATTTTCTAATTGATTCCTGTGAAATTGTATCAGTTCTAAACTACTAAAATGTGAGGTCTATTACTGCCTCCTCCCTTTTAAGAAAAAGAAGATTACAGGTGACTTTACATCTCTTTTTGTGGCATTGGGGAATAATCAAAATTTGAAGCTCCAAGGTCAAATGGCCTTTCCTGAGTGACTCAGTTACTGCTCAGTTTGATGGCAGTAGAGGAACACAGATGCTTGAGCTGCAAAATTTCTGGGGTTTCATTATATGACTACAGCATATTAACAGGAAGCCATTAAATACAATTTATGTGTGAATAGCCCAATTGGTAGGCACGTTGGCTCCATTGTCTGAGGGATCAAATAAATGTAATACTTTCCCATTATTATTCATTGAATAGCTTTTATTTTTTTATTACGTTTGGGTTAAAACGCGCGTAGTTATGTCGTCAATGTGACATGTCTGTTTCCTTAAAAGTTGAGCCTATACTGAAAAAAATGTGCTGTAAAGTTTATAGTGCTATTAGTTCAATTTTAGCCATTTAATTTATTTTTCCCTCTTGCACATACTCTGTATGTTTGCATTCTGCTGAGCAGTTTGCATGTTTGCAATTTTGAGCTAATGAATTGTGTGGTGGTTGAGGCATACAATTCTTTGGTAAGTACTTTCACAACTTACTAAATGTGCACTTAGAAATCATGGAAATAAGTCAGTTTCCAAGTAGAGAGAGATGCATGAATAATAATTCTAGCACTGGTTTAAAATTTCCTCAACAAAATGCCAGAGGGTCATCACTGGTCTCACATTCCATGTCACAGCCCGTTTTAGAAGTAAAAGTTCTAAATTACCTTTTTGCAATTTATGCCAATTTACTCTGCCTTCATCCTATTTCATACTCTATACTTTACACCAATGTTTGTCACCTCTGTTTCTGATCCAGGGCCTTTGCTAAATGTACTTATACTGAGTCAACGAAACAATCTCTGAATTGTGCTTTTTTCTTCAGTGGGTTGGCAGGAGAATTCTCTGTAGCATTAACTGAATGACTTTCTTTGGCAAGGTGTTTGCAGCAGTTATTAATCTTGTTTTGTTGTCATTGTCATCTCAGGATCCTGACGTAAATTACTGTGTTTTCATTCCCTTGAAGAAAAGCATGGGAATATATTGTAATGAATGCAGTTTTTGAAATGGGCTTGCCCACTTGAAAATATGTTCAAATTTCTAGCAGAAGGTTAGCACAATCAAACAAAATATTGGTTTTAAAAACCAGCAATGCTGTGTTCTGGAGACTGTAGGTGTACTGCGGGTAAGACTTGGCACTAACCAGTGGAGGCACAGAGAGCTGGCACAGGTCACCACCACACAGCTTTGCTCGAGCATCCTCCCCTTACTGCTCACGCTCCTTCTCCTGGTTTTGCTGGTTTTGTGTGGGAAGTTTCAGGCAGAAACCTCTCCTCTGGCCTTGGCTGAATTGCTGTTCCTGGCCTCACACCAGAGCCTGATGCTGGTCCAGGTCTAGCAGACATGAAGGTTGTTATGATCCTTCTGCCTGGCAGATGTACCCCACTTTTCAACATCTAGTAACAATTCCTCATTAGCATTTTAGCAGAGCTCAAGCTGGAAATGTGAAGTAGCATTCTCACAGAGAGCAGTACTAAAAAAAATATCGTGTTCATTCTCCTTCGGCTCTGGAAATAACAGTGTAGACACATAATCCAACATTGCTTAAAATAAGTGTAAAAATCTTGAGAGGCTTCATATCTATAATCAAATCTGCAGGCTGTTTCTTCATAATTATCTGGTATTTTACCAGTTTCTGATGCTGTATATGCCATATCTGAATATATATGTTCTTGAGCCATCTTGCATAGATAATAGAAATTGATATTAATAGATTTCTTTTTACATTTACTGTCTTGTTAGAAAATTCTACGAGTAGTTGATACATATATTACTTTACATTTTAAAGACTATTTCAAAGAATAAGCTCTTTTGCAGGATCAGAAAATTGGCATATGTGCTTTTCCTCACGTTGTATTTCCTTGTAGAGCATGGAAGGAATGGAACTAGGAAAACAGAAAGATCATCACTAGGGAGAAAAATAAAATAGCCGGAAGAACAGACACTCACAATCCTCAATGCATTTATCATTTTCAGTATTTCATATCCTCTATCACAAAATAGCCAACAGGTTGACTTAAAGCCTTTTTTATTTTCATTGATTGGAGGACACTTGAGAGCATTTGCAAAGGTAAAACTATGGTGAGGTTTCTTGATGCACAAGGGCCATAATATCTATGACCAAAAATTTACAGTTTGTGGGGTTTTTTTCCTTTGTTTGTGGGCTTATTTTGCTAAGTGTGGTCAAAGTTTGCTATCAGCAAATGAGCCCAGGGACATTCCATAGATCTGTGTACCTATTTGAAGGTCTCCATGATGAGGAAGGAATAAAATTTTGAAACATGAGCAGTCACTGCTGTCTACCTGTGTGAAAGAAACCCTCTTTTATAGTGGTCTGAGCCAGTAATCTCTAAATAATTTTGGTCCTTCCTTTTTCCACTAACAAGCACAAAGGGAAAAGACAGCAAAAGTTCCAAACGGCGGGGGAAAAAAAGAGCATTGAGCACATATTACATTAACTCCAATGTTTGATGGGTCTTCTAGATGTAGTATTTTGGCAATATTTTATTGTCTCATGACTGCCAAAATGTTTTGGCCTCTTCATGGTCACTGCCAATAAAAACAACAGAAGTTCAATCAAATATTCTTCACGTTCTTTAATTGGGCTAAGAAATAAAATCCTCATAGCTTTGATTGCTTCCACTTTCCTTTTGTTGCTGTGGTTTCTGTTGGAGTCTGGTCAGTAAGGGAAGTGATGATGGGGAAAGGATGCCTTCTGAACCTCAGCCAGGCACATTACCCAAAATATTTTGATCTTCCAATAAGCCTTAAACTAAAGCCAAGATTCAAACGAGTAAATTCGCATTGCCTTCAGGAAAATTAGCACATGCATTCTGCAGGTTTCATTCCAAGTGATTTCTTTGGCATTCTTCTGGCACACAGAGTTCCTGAAGTTATCCCTGGTACAATCTACCCTTGGAACCAAGTAAAGGTTTTAAGGTACCCTTTTTTTACTGATCAAGTCAATTAGCAATTTTATCATTCAAAGTTGTCTTTATTTCTGATTCTCTCTGTAAAAAAAATGTGGATGAAGTAAAATTTACATATTTTTATATTTGTACCAAGCTTTAAGGATTTTAGTGAGGGAACAAAAAAAAGGTTGGCTCCAGTTTGTTGAAAGCACTTCTAGTGTCTGCTGTAAAAGAAAAGTAGATCAAACAATTTTTTTTTATATCTCTCTTAAAGGATGACAAATTGTATAGATCAATTTTTACCTTTGCTAACTGCTTAAAAACAGCCCCTCCCCTTCAATCTGTCTGATAAGGTAGTTAATACTGTAATTCTGATTAATTCTTTCAATGTAGATATTTATTTCATACTATATTCTTCTTCTCAAAGTTGCAATTAGATCTGCTTTAACAAGGAAATCTATTAGAGTATCTGTTTCAGGAAATCCATACAAACTTGTAAAGGATTCATTTTTCATTAGCATCCATGCCATATTCTGACATAAATGCTAATTGGAATGCTTCAGCTGATTTTAAGTGACCGTGAATATGCTACACAGTAGAGTGACTTTCACCTTAATTTTAGTGGTCAAATTAAATTCGTTGCTATTTAAATTCTGCTCCCCCATCCAATCACTGCTTGAGCCTGATTCCATGGGGCAGAAAAAACAGCTGCAGAAATCTGGGTAGGAAAATGGATTTAGATGTGGTGATTTGGAAGTAGCATCTTAGTTTGTGCAGGGAGTTTGAGTTCCATTGAAATGATAAAAGGATTGGTAATTTATGCAATAGCTTTAATTATTGAAAACAAGAGCCAGATTCACTGCTGCCTGAACATCTAACTGTGCAGGAGCTTGGATTTTCATAAGGCACATAACCAAGTTAGGGACCTAATTCCCTATAAAATCAATGTCTGTAACCTGTTCAGCTGCCTTTTAAGCATCCCGATTCCTTCCTGTTTACCTTTGAAGTTGCTGTTGGGGTCCAAATCCTGTAATGCAGTTAAGGAAACTGTGGAAGGTGTCTGCTCATATTGGTAAAGGACTCGGATTGTTTTTCCAGATCAGCTGCAAAAGGCTCTACTGTGCCAAAGCAAACAGATCAGTCACAGTTTCCTGATTTTTATATGCTACACAGCACAAAAGATGGTGTGCACTTTGTGCTGCAAAGGAGCCCAGTTCGATAAAAATTCTATCAGCTTAATCAATAGTAATGTTTTCTCTGACTAAAGCATACTCATAAGTGTTGTTTTGAAAGAACAGGCTTTAGAAAAGTTTCTACCTTTTAAGAGCCTGCATCTTGTTGGCCTCGTGTATATTTAAGTATCTCTTGCCTCTTGTGCCTGCCTGTATAGACAAACCATGGACTGTTCCTGGAAAATCCACTACATAAAGATGCTGTTTCTGGGAACAGGGTTACAGAGCTGGTAATGTTGATTGGTGACTAATTAGTGTCATTCCCAGAAGTATCCTCTCTGAAAGAATTTCCGAGAAGGGACTGACAACCTGGTGTGTGTTGGTATATGGCTAAGTCATGCTGATGTTTTGCTACCCCTCCCATAATTCAAAGTTAAGGCTGTGACAAATGGGAGTCATGAATTTGTATTTTTTTCCTAACCATAATTAGCTAAAGCATAGCTCTGTTCCCTTCATTTCATCCCTTTATCATATTTTGTGCTTTTGTTACAGGAAAAACACCACGAAGCACTGATGGCTTTAGTTGGCTGTCTCTGCATTACTTCTGTGCATGCAGAATTAGGAACTATTAAATAGGCCACGGACATTTGCGTGTCTAATTTACAAAAATGTCTACTTTTACATGGGAGGACTGGTCTTGTGACAACTCTAATGAGTCCATGATGGATGAAAATATCCTAAGATAACTACTGGAAGAATCTAAGCAAATAAAATGTGAAGAATAAACATCAAAAGATCAGGCAAGCAAAACCAGCATGGCTAAGGGAAGCAGCAGTAATGAATTATGTTCCAAAATATAGTATAATTCCTAGTTGGCTGGAAAAGAAAATCCAGAAGGTAGTCTGGATTTTGTCAGAGTTAATGTTCCTTAGTTAAAAAGTTTCAGGAACGTTGCTGCCAGTGGCAACTGTGAGTTGTATGTTCTTGTCTGGATACTTGGACAAACTACTTTGGAATAAGGTTGGATGATATCTGAATCTATTTTTGCCTTATTCAAAATCTTCTCCTGTAGGATGGCATGTAATTTAAGCTCATAGTTTTCATTTGAAGGTTCTGTAGATACATCTATGCTAACACAGTTTTATTTCCAAAACTTCTGTTGTTCTTCTGCTCTTCCCTAAGGACATTTGATGATATGGCCATTTGGATCAGCTGTGGATATGATTTTTTTATCTGCTTGCTTATTGGCAAGACTTTAAAATGAGTGAGTCCAGATAGATTGGATAAAATTTACATGGCCCAGAGCCAACTCCCCTCCCCTCCTCCAAGTAAATTTTCTAGGATAGCTTAATGTGTTGAGACGACTAGGATAAAATACAATGTCAAATGTGTTTTGCAAGTACCTCTATATTTAAACTCAGTGTCTTGGTATTTACATGTCAAGGAAAAGTACCGGAGTCCAACATTGTTGTGAAGGCACAGGTTTCAAGGGCATGGGATAATGATTCAGGGTTTCAGGGTATTAAATCTGGTTTTACCATTAGTTCATTGAATGGTAATTGGTTGAATAACTTTTATAATAATGTGTATATATATATATATTATATTATTATAATAATTTAATTTTGCCTCAGTATGCCTGAGGATTTAAAGACTGAAAAGTTCATTGTATGCAAAGGTAAATAGATCCTCAGCATCTTTGTATTTGTGTCCCTCACCTGAGGGTCTCTCCTTTACCACCAGCAACCTTGGCAGAGCACGTCATGATCACTGAGGTTTTTTCCGTCTTGCAAGGACACAACCTGAGTGATGAGTTGACTTGGTCAAATTTTTGAGCAGGCAGCAATGGCACTGATACTTTTTTAAGAAATGTGGCTACCCTTCTGTTCCCAGCCATTTGCTGTGGAAAGCAATGAAATAAAACAGTAAAAATGGTTGTGGAGAATCAGCCTGGGCTGTCTGCAGCCTTTGCATTTAAATTGCCACGAGGCCTTCTGCAGTCTCCCCAGTTATCACTTCTGCACATGTTCAGCCTCTGCTGCCTGCCAGCAGCACTTCAGTAAGTTCTGCACAGGATTTTTTCCTGAATCAATCCATTCTAAGCTGGTAGTAGAACTACTGATGTATTTTAATGAATTCTGTTTCACATTTTCACATTTATGCTGCAGTTTATATACTGTCCTTAGAGATTTTGGTATTCATCTTATCTGGCTTTAGAAGAGTGCTGGAGAATCTGGTAAATGACAGCTGCTGTGTTTTTAAATTTTGCTGTAAGCTTTCAGCAAGATACTGTTGCAAGAGTGGAAAGGTTTCGGGTTGAGTTTCTTTCTTTGTGTTTTGCTTTGTTTTTAATTTTTCTGTCTTTTTTTTTTTGTCTTTTTAGTTTTTTAAGAACTAAAGCCTGGGACAAATTATTCTGTTGTTTAGCAGGTACCAATATGTGTATGAATTTCTAGCAATGCTCAAGCCAGTAAGAAACATGCTTCATGTTACATCAAGTGTAAAGGTTATTTTTCCAGTGAAATACTTGATTTTAGGATAAATGCAGTGAAGGTGGCACCATGACTCATGAAGTTTATGGTCTGCAGTGGTGCAGCCAACCAAGTTTTAAAATGACTTACCTTTCTTAGCTCCATCACTTACAGAAAACCTCTTAGAACCTCATTCAGACCCCTGATTTTATTGCCAACTGGTGTTTATTAAAGACTACTTATTCTTGTGCTTTAGTTTTTCACTTCCCCTGCTCGTATTTATTCCTTTCTTCCTGTCTTCAACCCACGGTGTGTTATATTTATAAAATAGGTCACTGGCAATTTTTAAGGAAATGTCCTGTATAGATTGTGGAACAGATTGATAAACTGCAACTTGCAGTAACAGCACAGGACCTCCAAACAGGGAAAGTCTCCCTTGCAGTAACTGAATATTTGATTATTTCACTCTAGAAAACAGAACCGGCAACACAATTAATATTATAAAATCTTAGTGAAGCTTCTAATTTCAAATTTGCTATGACATTATGCAGGAAACAGTGATGCACCACACTGCAAGGTCTAGATATGCTCTAATTCCTCTGTGGCACATATCCCAGCAAGAGCCCTTCTGCTTCTGATCTATAGCTTGACAGGGAACCATGTCAATGCCGAAGCTTTTTCCTCATTTCTTTGTTTTCTTGCAGAAATCTTCTTGGTTTTATATTTTCTTTGATTTGTTCAAGAAAAACAGCTTCCTTTTAAATTCTGCAGAAGGTCTCAGATGAGGGAATATTTTCCTTTATGGCTTTTGAATAACTAGTTTCCCTGGTATAACCCACAGAGAGCAGTCTTGTATCTGTGAACTCTCAAGTTCTCTCAGTAATTTGTGTGTTTCCCCACTCTTAAACCTTCCTCCTCCTAAGCTGCATGAGTGTCACACCTTTGCCCAAACTGATGCCATGAATTTTTTTTTTTTTTGCCTTTTCTTTTGTACCCTTTTATACCTTTTTACCACTTCTGTATTGTTAGTGCTTTTTGCCTGCATTCTTGGACTTGTTTGTCAAGCTAGGAGACTCAACATTTTAGAAGCTTCATAGTTAGGGATCAGTGTGCCCAGACCCCGAGGTCCTCTCCAGAACACATTTTGTGAACTAAGATGGAGCCATCCAGGGGAAAGTTCCTTGGGGAGGGGGCTCATTCGAGCCTCTCATTGGGGAATTTTTGATAGATATGCTAATTAGTAAGACCTATAATGATATACCAGATCTTTTGTGGGGTGTGCATTAGACCTGGGTGTGGTGCACCTAAGGATCCTTAAAATAAATACAGAGGTAAAATCCCCTTTTCCCTTCTAACAGTGTTTGACTCTTGATTTTAAGACCAGGAAATGGCAACAAGACCGGGGGTAACCTTGGGGCTTCTAAGTTTGAAAGACATAGCTGATAATTTCATCACTTGTATTGCTCATTAGTTATTAAAATTGCTTGAGCTACCTTTTTCTGTATGTATTTTCTCATCCTTCCTATGTCCAATCAGTGTAATTGAAACTGGCTCTCCTGAAAGTGGCACGTGGGAGGATATGATCAGTTTAAGAGCAAGAGAGAGATTGGAAATATCGTCATGGGTCTCTTTCAAGTTAAAACACACAGGGCAAAAATCTGATTAGGAGCAAAATCTCAGCATTTCACATCTGGTTGTCCCTATATTCAAGAAAAATTATATTCCTCAAAACCAAAATTTTAATAAATATGTCTTCATTTTGGCTTTTGTTAAATATGAACACTACTTATGTTGGTTGTTCTCAATTTATTATGTCTACTTACATGTTTTTGAAGTTGATTTGCTACTTAGAAAAATATTAAATAGACAGATTCGGAAATGGAAATAATTTCCATGTAAGAGATGGGCAATACAGGCTGAAGTGCTATTCCCACTGTTCTGACAGGTGTTTCAAGAAGTATCAATCCTTGCTGGTGAAGGGGTCTGGGTGTCTGTATCGATTTCATTTGGAATTTTGGTGATATTTGGTGACAATATCTGCTGCGCCTGAATGGGCAATTCTTCTTCATTTGACTATAAAATTAGTGGTATTCTATGCTTCATGTTCAAAGGTGTCTTTGTTCTCTGTAACAGCATAACAATAAAATTCTTTATTTTTGAGATGGTGTTTATTTCCTGATGAGCCTGTGAAGAGGCTGGGTTAGGGATTATCTCCTCTGAATCTGCTGGTTTTCAGTGCTCCTGTTCCTGGTTTCCCAGTGTAGCAAAGTCTCAAATAACCAGGGGAATGCCTGGGGGAAAGAGGGGAGTAGCATGAGTAGTCAGGGACAATCAAAAGGAGGATTTTACATAATAAAATTATCTGTAATATATCACTTTTGGAAAAAAAAAATCCTGCAAGCATTTGAAACAAAAAATGCGGGCAAGTTTGTGAAGAGTAGAAATATCTTTAAATAGTAACAAGGGGAACTGAACAGGGGAAAGCTGCGTGTGCATCTCATCCTCTGCAGCACCACATAACTGCAGGGTGTTGAGAGAAGATACCTGGGGATATCTCAAAGTTTATCATAGATATTTACCACAAAAGCTGAAAATTACTTGCTTATTTTAACAAAAAGCTTCATCTTAGAAGCTTATGGTTGAAGGATCACAGCAATCTCTTTGCTTTTCTTTTACCCAGAATATCTGCTGGTTTTGTTCTCCTGTACATATCTCCATCTACAGTCACAACTTGAGATGCTCTTAAGACACATTTTTTGGAATTTGTCTGTGGTTTTGTGGTGGAGTCAGTACTCTTCTTGTACCTGGATTACTCCAGGAACAGACAAAGATAAAATGGCAAAGTTGAGTTTGAGCTTTTTCTTTTTCCCCTTAATGAAAGGAATAGAGAATAATGAATCATTGCATGATAAACATCTTCTGGCAATCAGTTTTAATCTTGTTGGCCTCCTTCTTACAAGACAAGATGGGATTTCCAGTTTGCTTCACAGCCAGACTGATATTTTAAAGGAAACTATACTGGGATGAGCAATTTTACTCCCCTCAAATGATTTACTGTATTTAATGAAACTGCATCTTTTCTTTGTCCCTTCCTATCCCTAAAACTATGAGATGGATCATTATCACAGCTGGAGGCTCGTTGGCATTCCCAGCTGCCATGTCATCCCAGACACATCCTGGCCGGTGCCATTGCTGTGACTATTCCCTAGGAATAATTAGCGTGTCTTTCAGAAGAGTGTTGGTGTGAGCATGCATGTGAGTTTTGTATAAAATTAGTATAATGCATGAGCAAATATTTAGTGTATTATATATTACAATTTACTTTTTATACTATGTGTTATTGTATTATATTTTAATTTTATATTTCATACCATAAATGTTAACAGTAAGGTGTTCTTTTTCTTAGCAGAAGCCTGGTGGCGTCTCTGTGCTCAGCACACACTGGGTTTTCTATACATGAAGGCTGGATTTGCCTCCTGTTTGTTGTCAGTAGGCCTGGAAGTCCTTTATTAGCAGCACGTTGGGGATCTCATCACTGATTGACTCAGACTTCTATTTCCAGCTGCCTCACTGCAGATGAATAAGAGCAGTTCTTTAAAGTACTCATCCACTCCCCTTTGAAAGCCCAGTTCTAGACACCACATGCAACAGGGACACAAATGATCATCATGCTTTTGAAGCTGTTTGCCTTCTATTGCTAAATATATTTAAATAATGGAAGTACCAACTTGATACCTCCTATCTGTTCCCTAATGAAGGCCAGAGGGAATTAACCCTAATCATTTGCTCTTTTCCTGGAAGCAAATGAACTTGTTATCAGTGAGGGTGTTCTGGTCCTTACCAGCAAGAATGAACTTCAGAAAATTGCCACTTGACATTCTACCCCCAACACCAGAAATTGAAATTGAAGCCCCAAGGGCAAAAAGTTTAATAATGCAGCAAGTCTGTCAAGCAATTGAATTTAAGTAATGCTATAATGCAAAACACTAGTTACTAATTACTACAAGGAAGGAATTGCAACAGAAATTTTCAACAGTTTGTTATTATACTGTGGCAATACTATGGGATTGGCTTGGACCTGCAATATAAAATGCTGATTTCAAATTGATTTTAACAAATGAAACAAGCAGAAAGACTGTTTTGACTCCTGAAATTCAATACGTAGACAAACTTTTAGCTCTCTAATAATAAATACAAGAAAAATGCTGAATAGTTTTTATGACACAAGTAGGCTGTGATTCTAAGTGAGGTTGAGCTCAGGTTGTGCTCCTAAATCCCACCTGATTCTGCTTGCACAATGTGTGCAAAAACCAACCCCCAAGTAAATGTGACACAGGGGGATAGTTAAAAGGTGAAGCTGAGGCTCATAATTAAACAAATTTAACTCATGAAATTAAAGGTACTAGTTTAGTTTGGATGTCTTCTGTAACCAAGAGCACTTCTGTTTAATCCATGCCAACCAGTTTCATTTGAAGAATTATTTTTGGCCAACATACTCAATATTTTTTTCTGTGCTTCAGTTTTTGAAGTGTTTCTTGTGCTAAAAGTCTCAAACAATTGCAATATAAAAATAGATGACCCTAACATTGAGACATCATGTTAGTGGGTTCTCTTAGTGAGTGTGCAAGGTGGAAACAGGACACAGCTTAAGAGGTAGAGTAGCAACAAAGTAACGACCAAAATAAAAAATGAAGTTATTAAATGGAGTAGGAGGATTCAAATTTGAAAGCTGGGAGGCCAGATTACATTGCATTCCTCAGAGAAAGGAGGAATAGCAGAACTGCCAATAGGCAAGGTACAAGAGAGAGCATTGCTATTGGTGCTAAGGAGCAGAGGAATGAAAAGGTAAGGTGAACTAGAAGAATAAAATATGAAAACAGACCTGACCATTAATTCATGAGAGGAGTTTCTATTATTGAAATCAGTTCTGCCTTTGAGTAAGAAAATTTAACCCTCCTGATATGGGGCTGGAGAAGAGACAATTTAAAAGGAACAGACACTAAGAAAGCCTAGATTTACAATTTTCATTTCCCACATCTCTGCAAAATGCTCTCCTTTCTGGAGAGCACCACCTGTGCTAGACAGTTTTTCAAAGTGATCCCAGGCAGCCCTGCCATAAGATGGCAATTTTGCCTCTTATTTCCAGCTGTATGCTCTTATTAAGATGTTACTTGGTTTTGCCACAAAACAACTGCTGACAATACCAACTGGGAAAAGTGGGGCATGAATGCTGTTAAGCCTTTTCTCTTGTCTTTTTGGCATGAGATAATTTGCTCAGTGCACTAATTTGCAACAAGGTAAGACACAGCTTTCAGTCAATAGGGTCAGTTCTGAAGCTTAGAGCAACATTTTTTCTTTTGTTCCTTAGAAAATTGTTGGTTCTGTCTGGGGACTTCATTAGGGGAGTAACAGGATCCTTTCTGCCAGTTCTTCAGCAAGAACGGGAGCCTCATTACCAACTTTTAACACGAAAGAGTAAGGGCTAAGTTTGAATAACAACAAATTGGAGAGCCATGTGACAGCACAGCCTTTCAACATGGTGCTCTGCCTTGTGCAAGATATGGCTGAGTGGTTATTGCAGTATCTGTATTAATAAAAAATCTGATTTATTAGGGTGTTACAGATATGGTGTGGCTATAAAATAATAATTTTTGTCTTATATATGTGCATATGTACTCATACATATTCTTGATGACCTTAAACTGACTGTTATGGCAAGTATGGAGCTAAGTATATATTATACATGTTACAAAAGTCTCTTTCACATATAGGAGAACTAACAGTAAAATGAAATAAAATATCCAGATACAGATTAGGCATCATCCTGCATGTGGGTAACTCCCTGTTCTGGAAAAATCTTTGTCTTTTATTTAGGAAAGGCCTTCCTACTTCTGTATCTGAAAAGCAGTAAGCACATCCTGGTAATTAAGGTAATGTAAAAATCAATGCACTAATTATTGTGTTTTTTCCCCATTACTGTATATACTAATAGTGAAATTCAGACTAAACTATTTTCTAATTCAGTAAATTGGTTTGGCTGCATCCATGTGTATATTAGCTGTACTTTTTCAAAAGGTTTTAATCCTGTAGAAGCCACTTGAGCAGATGAAAAGCAATTTTAATGCAAGAGGTAGAGGAATACAGATGCTTCTGGCAATGCACAGTTACTCTCTAGATGGGAGCAAAGAGACAGAAGGCACTGAATTTGAGAATGTGGCCACGCCAGTAAATGTTTGCTGCTTGTACAAGATCTTCTGAACTAATTTTTCGTTAAGGTTTGCTCCTGTGAGATGGCAGAGTGAATTGCAAGAGCAAGACTTGCAGGAAAAGGCATTTCCTCATATTTACTGGTATTCAATACCAACCATGTCTTTACAAGACTGAAGAGTATTATTTTCACTTCTTCAAAAGACATGGCTAAAGCCACCAGCCTAAAATGAGAATTTAAAAAAAAAAAAAGAAAAACAAACCTACCACCTTAACCCAAAATTTAATAATTGCTCCACACTAAGATTCTGGTTAAAAATAATTTAAAAATATTGTCACTGCTTTGGTATGAGTGCATTGTTAGAAGTAAGCCACTAGCCATAGAATTATTTAGGACAGAAGGGACCTGCAAAGGTCTCTTTTTTCCAGTATTGTGCCGAAATAGGGGGCTGCCATCTAAGTTTGGGACTGCTCAGGTTCTTGCCTGGGTGTTTGGGAAAACATCCAAGAATGGGTTTTCTTCAAGATCCCTTGGGGTACCTTTGACATCACAAAACTTTTCAGAAGTTATATTACACGATACATGCAAAGTTCTCCATAAACTGAGCCATTAGGTCAATAACCACGTCTTTCTGTAGTATAGTTTTATACAGTTTCTAGTGTTAGTGATTTTCATTGCTAATTAATGGACAAAGAAGAAAAGATAAAAGAAGTCGCATAACTTGATAGCATATGCAGCAGATGCAGGTTCCCAATTTGCTCTCGGTGCTTTAGACTGAATTTGAGCTTTGTTCTCCATGGAGGTTTGGACCTTACTTCTTCACACACATGAATAAATCTCCATTATCCTCCCCAGAACTCTCTCCTCCAACCTTTCCATTCCCTCAGAGACACTGCACATCCTCCTCCACTCTTAAAAAATAAATAACAATATTTAGACCTTTTTTCCTTGTAATCAAGACACAAACTGAAGTCCTTATATTCTCTGTGGGTGTATATATTAATATATATCACTTAAAGATGTATTTTTTCTTTAAAAAAAGCCTCTCCTAGCATGTTAATGTATTAAAATCTTACCATTGTGAACAGCAATATGCTGTACACATAGGGAAATCTCAGCTTCCTGAAATGAGAATCTTTTAAATTGTCCTTCTGTATGTGAATCTGATAAAATTAATAAGAAATGAGCTTCCAATATACTTCAGAAATGCCAGGTCCTTAAGGGAATGTTTTGATGGTGTTAGTTTTTTTAATAACAATTGCATTAAACCCCACTTACTGCTTTCTGTTTTCATACATTACGCTTCATTATTTGCTGATTGACAGTTTGAGTTGTTTCTATTCTCCTCCTGCTTAATTACATGCAGTCTTTGTTATTCTGCTATAATTTCATGACCATGCTAATGAAAGTATTGGGACTATGGATTGATTTCCGTGGAGTCTTATCTTTTCGTAATTTAGGAGCTGTTAACAATGAGGGAGAAAAAAATCTTCAAGAATTTGTAATTTAAGATTAATTTCTATCTAATTAATTAAAAGAGAAGTCCTGGTACTTCCATTGTGACAAAACTGAAAAGCTTTGAGCTCTTTGGTTTTGAGATCTGCAGATGCAGACTGGGCAGTATCCTGTAAAATGTCTCCAATTCCCACCTTGGACAGGGATGCACAGCTGGGGGCTACTAAGTATATTTTTAAAATGTGAGGAAAGTGAAATGCAATTTTCTAAATATGAAAAAGATGATGAAAAGTTTCAAAAAGTGGATAAAGGCATCTGCCTATGGCTGCTTTACACAGTGTGTATGAACCTCCTACTGTCTAAGTGGCATATGGAAAGTCTAGCTGTAGTCCCTAAAATAAAATCCTGGATTTCTCCCTGAGAAGCCATAGCCGTGGTAATCATTCTAGCAAGAAACACGTAGAACATTTTGCAAAGGAGTGGTAGCTCACAGTGAACTTTCTTAGTCTGTTGGAGGTTTTTTTGGTTGGTTGTGGGTTTTTTCCCGTTTTGGAAGGAATGATGTCCTCTACTGTTTTTCTACCTCTGTCATGTATTAACTCATGCAGATGTAACTCCAGTAATAGAGATGCAAGATCAAAACCAAGCCTTGAACTTGAATTTTTATTAGTGGCTATGTCAGGCATTATATTGAGCTTGACTTCTTTTTAAAATATTTCACATGCGTATTCCAGTCCTACTACTTCCAATTAATTCTCTGGTGTAAATACCAAATGAGCCAAGTCTGTGGAACACAGGACCGAAGAGGGAGGCGCGAAGATAAATTAATTATTAGTGATCCATTAATTACTTGTAAGCATCAGTCTGGCTCACAGTGTTGGTGAATTGCTAGAGGTTGGGTGAGAATTTTTGGGCAATGTGACAAAAGGGCCTTTGGGGGTTTGTCTCTGGCCTGAATTGGAGACCAGATTTTTGGTTTGACCCACAGGGTTGTTTGGTTTTGTTTGTTTTGGGTTTTTTTAAGGGCATAAGAGTGAAGTGAACATTTAAGATGTGTTGCTTTTCTGGACTATTTCATGGGTAGTAAAACTTTTATTGTATTCTTGCACCACACCTATGTATTTGGACAAACTGTTTAAAGGATCACAGCCCGCATCTGCTTTTATTTATGCTTTTGCAGTTCCAGAACAATTTATTAGTTACTTCTTTGAAAGTCATGAAAGGAGAGGTTGACACTGGCAGTCTTTGTCCAAAGGAAGCAGAGTTCAAATCTCCATGATGAATGTTTTTTGTTGGTTTGGTTTTTTTTTCCACACTGTTTCAGATCCAGGGCAATGTGCCAGTAGTAAAACTGCACTAGTATCAGGGATTGTGTTTGATTCCTGACATTTCCTTTTCAATAATAGCCAAATATCTAAAATCATAAACACAGCCTTGCATTTTTTGGTTGCTGTGTGTCAAAGGATTTCAAGAGATCTTCATGACTTCAGCAATCATTATGCTCTTCCATGGGTGAGAAGTAAATTTAATGCAATGTTTACAAATAGGGAAATGGAAGTACAATGACAGAGCAGAAAGTGTCAGTGACAATTCAGGGAGTAGAATGTGATCTATTTAATCAATTAATCGATCAGAAGGTTGAGGGAGGTGATCCTACCCCTCTGCTCTGGTGGGACCCCACCTGCAGTGCTGCATCCAGTTCTGGGGCTCCCAGTGCAAGAGAGGTGTGGACTTGTTAAAGTAGGGTCAGATGGGAGATACAGAAATGCTCTGAGGGCTGGAGCAACTCTGCTGTGGAGAGAGGCTGAGAGAGTTGGGATTGTTCTGCTTGGACAAGAGGGAGACCTTATTGTGGCCTTTTGATATATAACAGGAGCTTGTAAGAAGCATGGAGAGAGACTGTGCCTAGTACAGACAGGACAAGGGGCAATGGCTTCAAACTGAATGAGGCAAGATTTATACTGGGCATTAGGAAGACATTTTTTACAATGATGCTGGGGGAACAAGTTGCCCAGAGAAGTTGTGGATCCTCTTCACTGGAAGTGTTCTCTGGTTCTATGAATGCTGTAATTTCAGTGGCATGTCATGAGATATAGGTTAGTTTGGTCCTAAATCTCCTCGTGGATTAGCTGCACAGTGGAATGTCTGCCTGCACTGAATTGCTTGTTATTTCTAATTTCCCCCATTGTAAGAGAAAAGAACTGAGCAAGGAAAGTGCATTGAGTGTATCTTTGTATGCAGGTACCTGCACACAGTGAATGGAAATATTTATTATATATACACATATATATGAGTTATAAAGTGAAGATCAAAATGCCGTAAGTAAAGGAGCACACCATTGCCTACATCTAACTTTAGATGTAATTCTATGGGTTTGAGCATTAATTGCTTCATATATGAAAAGCATATAAGGTAATATTAAATATTCATTTGAAACATTGTACTCTGCTTCAGCAGTAGCTGAGGTGCAATATATGCATGTATGCAGTGACTTTGCATTAAGCAATACTGAATAATGTGCTTTACAGTCTACATGCTTGAATAGCAAGATGCTTTGCATTTGTATAGCTCTCTCAATACAAAAAACCTGACATACTTTTGAAACAGGCTTAAGCATTGGTATCCCTAAATCCCAGTTGGAAAATTGCAGAACAGAGATTGAGTTGTGTTAACAAAAAGCTGGTGATTATTTGGGATAGAATCCATCATCTGATAGTCATTTGACTGCTAGGACATTAGAAAAAATTCTGATATTCTAGATGGATGAATGTTGCTAACCCCTTAATATATTTTTTAATATTTTTGAGATTTGAATAATCATTTTATAAAGAAAAGCACTGTAATTTTCCTGAGTTTCCTCAATGAGACATTTTATTAATTTGGTCACTGATGGTTTGAGACATCAACTTTTACAAAAAAATCTTTTTGGGGGAGCAGATACTCAAGATATGGCCATTTCTGGTGGGCATCAGTAGTTGTTGAGACTCATGCTAAGTCCTAAGGCTTTGTTTCCCTGCTGAACTGTCTCTTTAAATGAAAACTCTTTACCTGCTCAGGAGGTGTTGGAGAAGTTCTCAGTGGGGACATGCTGTGACCTTGGTGTTGTGTGCCATTTGTGCATCATTAAAAGGTTGTAATGAAGCTCTGCCACACACAGATTGTAAAAGGTCAAGCAGAAAGTTGGGAGCCAATGAGGTTGGGAAGAAAAATTGTGCTAGCAGCAGAGGTTGAGGGATTCATTATATTGATGCTATGGGGTTTTCAGCAGAGTAATAACTGAGTTAGCAATAGAATGTAAATCTTCTCAACCACTTAGTCTGAACCTGCTTCTTCTTGATTTGTGGGGATATATTTTTACTAGAGTACAGGAAAAGTCATTATGCTTTCAAGAAAGCCACTGGAACTAGTTAATGCATTGTAGGTAAAAAGACAGAAGCTAAACAGACCTGGATGTGAACTCATCTGTACAAACAGGGTATTGGTGACAGAAGGAGGAGGATTGTACCAAACAAAAAGGTTTACACAAATAATTGGAGTTGCTGCACCCGGTAATTGTAGGTTTGCAGGTTTTGGTTGGCAGTTGTATCATATCTATGTAGAATGCTGTGATAATAACTATAAATGTTGCCTTTCTGGTTCATAGCATGGAAAGGGGCAGTGGCCTTCCAGAGTCATATTTACATGGGGAGGTATCCTTCAGTCCCACAGACCTCATCATTCCCTGTTTCTCAGAAAAACAGCCCTAAGTAGAGGTGCTCGTCAGAGCAACATTTAACAGACTGTTAAACGTAACTTCCTTGCATTATAATTTACTTGAAATTAATAATGTGGAAAAATAAATCTAAACTGTAATTGCCATGCCTTTACAAAAATTGGGAGTAACTAAAATACATGGAACAATTTTGCTTTCCAGTTTTCTGGATATGCTGAATTATGTTCTGGCATAATTTGTCACAATCTGGCCATAGACAAGAAGTTATATGAAAATATGTGGGCTTGTACTTTTATAGTCTTGCATACAGGACTTTCCTCAATTGCTCTATAAAATTAGATATTTTTTGATACATTTGGAAAAAAATAGTAACTTTTAACAGTTTGCCATGTTATCAGTTTGATTTTCTAGGAAGTGGTTTCCTTAACATGAGAGGCACCAACCTGGCATGACCAATCTAAGACATTTTGTGTTAATTACTTAAAGATTTTCAGTTGGGGGAATTAAAAAACCAAACATCTTTGATTCTAATCTAATATCTGTGGAAGTCATCAAGAGTCTTTCTGTGGTTTTCAGTGACCAGAGCCTGCAATATTCTGAGCTTGTCCTCCAAAGTCTTTGCATTTCACCCGAATATTTATTAATTAATATATATTATTTAGGGAATAGTTCCCAAAAGAGGAAAAATGTGCAAAAGCTGATGATATCCTCACTGTTAGCCACATGGAGGTTCATAATTTTCTGTACTTGGGTGGTAGAGGAAGCATCAAGCCCATTACTCCTGAATAGCCCTAAAAACATAAACATCGACCTTCATCACTTTTTGTTCTTGGCAGGTGATCTTGTAACTAATCTAATGTGTCAATTACAGACAGCTTTGAGAGAAGATACTGAAAGTATCTGGAAGAAAAAAAAAAAGTGACTAAACCAGGTTATTTGGCATTCAGTCAGCTTCCATCAGATCACTGTAAATTACCTGTCACATTATTCCATTGCTGAACATGCTTTGTTTCAACATCCTCAGTTAAACAGTTGCATATCTTGTACCTTTCTTCTGTCACACTTTCACACTTGCTATGCAGTTGTGTTTTGTTCTAGAAAATACCATCTCTCTACAAACTGTGATTAAAGAGCTCAGACGGGTTTTCAAAGGAAGCTTTAATCAATATAGGAGGCTAATTCTTTTGTGCATTGATTATTATGCTAAGGTGTTTAATTAATCAACAGATGTTATTCTAATAGAGAAAACATTACTGAAGAAGTGATAATGCAAAATTACAGAATTTTTTTTTGACACCACCTTGAAGATTTCTTCTAGCGCTTGCCCACCAATCCTATGAACTTGAGACAGTCCTGCTAATCCAAAACTGTCCGTTTTGGAGGGGTTTTTTGTGAGAGTTATTATGTGTTTGGTCTCAAGCTCTATCATAAATAGAGATGTCTACAAGTGAGAATTTCAACCCCCAGATTTATCCAGTGTTTCTCTCAAAAACGGAAAAAAAATCTTATCTTAGTATGGGCCCTCTTCCTTAACTATATTACAAAATCAAGTCCCTGAAGTCTGTTGCAGTGCTATTGAGATAAATATGCATGTGGATGCTATTTCAAAGACACCAAGCTTGTAGGTATTTCAAGTGCAGTCTCAAGAGTCAGGCTCCCTGAGGTTGTCTAGTTCATTCACTTGTACCAAACAGGATCAGCCATACTGCTGTCATTCCTGATGGGTGCCAACATCCATCTCTGGGCACTTCTAGAGAGGAGATGACTGTATAAAACTATCCTTATCTTTAGATTCTTTTTTCCTATTTATTAGCCATAATCTCTCTTGCTTCACTTATTCCTGATGCTGCTGTCCATGAAGGAGAGATTAAATGAAGGAGTAATTTACATATTATCAAATCTCTTTTTAGATCCTCTTCCTTAACATTAAAGTGTAAACATTTCACATTGTTTCTTGTCACTGCTGCTGTTCCCTGAACAATTCTCTCCTTTTAGTTCCTGTCTGGGAAGGTGGTGCCCAAAAGCAGAGGCAGCTTTCTAGAGGAAGCCTTTCCAATGCTTATTAGAGCACAAAGGATCATTCTGCTTGTCCTAGAGGTGCTACTTCTGTTTGTGCATCTTGCTTTCTGAAAAGGCTTCTGCGGAACATGTGAGTGTTGGATAAAGACCAAGCTGCAGATCCATTCAGGGCAGGGAGGGCACTGATGCCACTGTGTCTCCTCGTGCCTGCTGTTCCCCTGTCATTGCCATTGCAAATCCGTTTGGTTCTAAAGCTGCAATCTCAAACTCTGTCTCGCAGTCAAAATGCATTGATTTTTTTTGCATTTTAACCCAAATCTGGTGCAAAGAGTCTTAATTATCTAAAAATTCTTTCTTTGAAACTCCCAATCCAACATTTTAGTGTCCAGTTGGGCTGCCAAGGGTTAAGAATCTGGACTATGCCAACAAAACCAGCATATCAAGGTAGAGGCTTCATTAGTTCTACCCCTCTTGCTCTGACTTCACTGTTTAGGATCTGTAAAGCATAAAAGGAGTACAAGGCTGTGAGGAAGTAAAAAAGGAGTTACGATTCATCTGTCGCTCTGTGCGTTCACGTAAGACAAAGTTCTGTTGAGTAAGTAGCACTTTCTTGTCTCATTTTCTTTCTAAACCAGAATTATATGTGGTTAAGGCAGGTTGTTGTGAAAACTTACTTGCCTTGAGGAATGTATATGGCACTGTGATAATTTCTATTTATATTCACTTCTCAAGCTGTGCGTTGCATCAGGTAATAAGGTTTCAGTTCTATGTATCAATTCTCTTTTGCTAGTATGTTGTAAATGTTTTGCTAATTACAATCAGTTAAGATACATGAGACATTATGTCATTATTCCCGTTACAGCATCATTCTTTCAGTGAGTTATCTCTGCTATTGACAGTGCAATTATTTCACTGCTGGAGAGTGCAAACATGTATGAAAAACAAGATAAGTTATCAAAAATAGCACCTTCAGAATAAAAATGAATAATGAATACATGTGCCTTGAATTGTGTAGAATATATATAATCTGTTTTCCTACAATCACTGACAAATAAAAACTGCTTTTTGACTCCTTTTTTTTCTCTTATTAAAAATATGAGTAGTACCCAAATAAAGCTACTTGGCATGTATATTCAGGGAAACCTGAATTATAAACTTGTTTCTAAGACAGAAACATTTGCTTGAGTTCAGTAATCAGTAGACATTGAGTTTGAAACTGCAGTTGATTTATTTTCCTAGGTTTTTTATTAGATTGAGATTTGCAATACCTTTGGTTTAGAAAATGTAGTATTCTTTGTTCCCTGTGAAAACAGATACAATCACAATTTTGTAAGATGCAGAAACACTGTTCTCACAGTAACTTTTTACTTTTAAATTTAGGTAAATATTTTGGGATAGACAATTTGAATCTCTGGAAGGTGTTACTGACCTGACTGGCCAAAATACGGACTGTTTTCTCAGGCCATTTTTGGCACAGCAGTGCTATGGCTAGGATTAAATTTAGCATAGTGGCCCAAAAGGAATACTATTCAGATGAATTACATTGTAGAGTTTTTATCTATTCTGAGTTCTCCATTTTGAATCACACATGATATTTTGTAATCCTGTTTTTGCTTTTCAAAAATGCATCATTATTTTCAGCAACAAAATGTGCTAGGGATTGTGAATCTTGGAAAATGACTGAGCTTCAGTTGAGGCCAATTTTTGCAAAGGTATGTTAATGAAGCTTGAAAAAAAGTCTCCATTTTCATGTTGAACCATATAATAGAGTTAGCACTTCAGTGCCCAAATTATGTAAGTGACAGAGAAAGGGAGAAATCAGGAGCCCTACTCCCAAAGCAGCGGAATTAAACAGGCTTCAGATCATATTGAGAATCTCTGCTTGTGCTCCTTCTATTATTAGACAGAAAATTCCTTCCTGTAGGGCATTGTTAATGAGCCAATAACTTTTGGAGTTACTCATTATCTGTCCCATCATGCTGGTGCTCCTCAGGTTACCCACCTTCCGCGCCCGGCCCATCCGTGCCGCTGTTCCGACCGCGTTTCTGCTGAGAGAGTCAAAAGGGAATGGTGTTACATTTAATGTAATTTGACAGCTTTAACTTTACTATCTCTAGCTGTGGCCTTCAGGAGATCACTGAGCTTTAAGAACATCCACTTCTTCTGGGCAGTGCTGACTGACTGTGCCTGTGCAAGTGTCCTGGAGCCTTGTCGCGGCGTTGAAGGATAAAGCTCTTAGCTGCAAGTACTCAACGCTAGCCGAGTGCCTCACCTAACCCCTGTTTAGTGGGGGGCTATTGCAGATGGATGTTTTTATTTACGGCAGCTTGTCATCACTCCTATAGAAATTTAACGGTGCATTGCTGTGAGATGGGGTCATCAGGCCACTTATTAACTTGCCCAGCAGGAAAATAAAAATGCCTTTTGGGCCCCATTGGCAATATTTCTTGAGTACCTGCTATTTAATCACCTTCCTGATATGTCTGGGATGTCACTTATCTGCACTGCATATTTTATCAAAGTGTACAGAATGAGGTGTGATAATGATTTCTCCATTCATAGTAATGAAGTAGTGGCTTCCCCACGGTATCTGAAATTACTGTGGCTCCACAGCATCAGGGATACTTATGACATCAAAACCCAGGTTGCTGTATTTTATACCTTTGCGACTGGCCCTGAATTTCTACGTGGTTACTCAACCAATTAAACATGGTTTATTACTTTTAATTACCTGTCTAGTTTACTTTGTTTCCTAATTTATCAAACCAGGCTAGAATATTTTTTACATGGTTACTTTGTTGCTAACAGTCAAGGCACCTACATGCCACATTTTGTGCACGCAGTTAACGCTGTCTCTGGGAAGAGCATTATGAGAGGTGGGAAGGACATTTCTACAATATCATTTCAAGGATCCTAGACCCAAATTGTGATTTTTCTTAGAGTTTCAAGTGCAGCCCAGTCTGTAAATAGCAATATTTGCAAAACCCCACAGTGGCATCTGAGAAATTGCATTCTTTTCCTTGAAGCTGATATAGGGGAATCATTTGGCACTTACTTTCTTGCTGAATTTACAGCAAAAATAGTTAAGAGGGTGCTTTTTGCAGAGTTGTGTACTTACTTCTGACAGTCTTGCTGATTGGAGAAGGCACGTGAACACCAAGAAAAGACAGACCAAGTGGAATTTGCCGGGCTCCATGGATGTGTGCTAAGTTATTTCTCACAGCTTCTCCACCTCCCTCTTCTTTTCATCTTCAGCTCATGAACAGCGTATATCCAAAAGTTGTCTAGGACTTGTCTTCTGGAGCTCTGAGTGAATTGTGCATTCTGTATTTCCTTTAGGTTAATGAAACCATGTTCATTTCCTAGGCAAACCTTAGGACGAGTTCTTCATTCTTAGCCTGGACCACTTGACAGTTGTCAAGACAGCTGATTCCTTCCTTTTCTTCCTCTTCCTCTTCTTCTTTTAGACTCCTTTTCAGGAAGCTGGTCTTTGAAGCCATCCTGCGTTCTGTGAGAGTTTTTTACAGCTATATGTCCTGTTTGCTTTCTCTTTTCCCACCATGAGTTATCTTTGGTTGGTTTTATTTGCAACAAGCTTAAAAAAACTGTTCTGTGCTGCTGAATCAAAACCTTATCCATCATCCTGTCATCTGTCCAAACTAACACCCCAGCAATGCCAGAGATCTTACATGACTGTTCAGTTTTAAGCTAAATTCATCATATCTAAAAGAGAATTCCCTCATGCATTTCTATTCTTTCCTGGTGAAGATGAATAGCACTGTATTCTGCCTCTAAAAGCTCATTTAAAATTAGTTATAAGACTTGTAAATAATCCTACAGGTGTGAGATCAGCACTTAACTCTATGGAAAGGTTTCTAGAATAATTTTTTGATGTCTCTCTTGTTCTCCTCGGTTTTATTCCCATGTTGATTATAATCAAGATTTCAAATTCTTTGGGGAAAATCTGACTGCACAGCACTAGCTATTGAACTAATCTGTCTGGGACTTCTAAACAATGTAGAGAAAGTAAGTCAGAATATACTAATGACAACATGAAACTACAGAAAATGATTAATCACTGGAGGGCTATTTGAAACTAAAGCCTTATTGCATAGGATTTCAGTGACAAACTGAAGCTGCAAGTCAAGTGAAATATGTTCCTTTAATTTTCAGTTGTCCACTGATTTTATGTGAGTGTGTGTGTGTGTGCTTGCTCTAAGACAGAGAGACACCACATAATTCCTCCTTGCTGCGTGGAAAAACCTTCAGCTGAATCCTGTGGGTGGTGTGAACCTTGCTCCCAGGCCTGGTAATGCTCTTCAGTCTGGGCTGAACTTGAACTAACAAGGATTTCATCCTTGGGGAGCTTGGTTTTGGCACGTTCTTTTCTAGGTTTGAGTAAGATCACTGGGAAATTGTGGCCTCAGTGGTTTCAGAGAAAATATCTCACAAAATCACTTGTGGAGCGTTCAAGGCAAAGAGCTGGGGAGTCTACAGACATAAGTTCCCATCCTGACAGGTGATGCATTTTTAGACTGGGTTTGCATTGTTCGGGTGCACCCTCAATACACAGCGCTCAGGAGCCTGCAGCAATCACACACAGAGTCACGGTTACAGCCGAACTTCAATATTTCACAGAATCTGCTGAGAAAATGGGAGGGGGGGAGGTAATTTGCAATGGTTGAGGCACTCGGGTATAAATTGTGTTCTCTTCTGTGACTGACAGAGCTCAAGAAGGTAAAACTTTTTTTGAAGTCTTAGAAACACAAGATTATGTGCCTGTTCACATGCATACAGCTGCTTTTTTAGTGCTGTACTGCAAAATGTCACAAAGAATGTACCAACATGTTGGTGCAATGATCTGTAACAGTCAGAAGTCCTAGAACTAGCAACCAGCAGCCTTCAGAAAACTCTAAGCTGTCATTTGCAACTTTTAGGCAGTAAATTTCCCAGTAAATAGGCTATTAATCAATTTAGACAGCAGGAAATGTGAGTGATCAGAGCAAAGACTGGCATCTCGATCAAAATACAGATTTTATTTACTTGCATTCATAGGTGATGTGAGCTGACTTGAGCTGAGGTAGAGCCTCTTAATTTGAAATGTTTTGAGTACAGAGTTTATAGAAGCCAAAGAAACTTCTGTTTGATGGCTCTTCATGGATTTGCATATATTGAAGTGAATGCTGAAAAAAACCCAACCTATTTATTTGCTTATTAGTAGTTCAGAGAACTGCAGACTGCTTAAGGCTTGTGGGTGTATTGGTCTTTCCAGAACAGAAATACCCAGGGTTTTTTTTAAGATCACAACATAAAGGCCTTAATAAAAACATTTTGGTTACACTTCTAGTGCTTTACCTGAAAAATAAACCTTCAGGATTATTATCCTGGTATCATTAGGAGCAAAACATTCCCTTTAAAAAGCAAATTGAAAGGTACTTTGCAGGAACAAACAGGATTCTGCTGTGTTTGCTGGTTAATAGACACTATTTCTTTTATTGTGCTTTATGAGCAGCAAGACACGAAACTTGGAACATTTTGAAAGTACTATTAAGCGAATGGGGCAGATGAGGAGCAGGGCAGGGAGGTTTGGGAGGATTTGTCTGCTGTGCTGTCGGGACATGAGGCTGGAGGCAATAGGTTGTCTGTGGTTTATCAAGCTCTGGGGGCAGGCAGCCTGCAGAAATGCCTCCTCCCAGCTTGTTCCCTCCCTGCAGTGTGTCCAGACCCCAACACGCAGAGCTCTGCAAGAGGTTCCAGCTGCAGGCACAGGAGTGCAGAGCCTGAGAAAATGCTAAACATCCAAATCATGTCCTTCAGATGAAATCCCAATCCCATTGGATTAATGGGATTTATGCTTTAAATTGAGATTTATGCTTTAATAAGTCAATGTCCTAATTTCTGAAAAGGGTAAAATTACAATAAACCCTATTTGCTAGCCAAACCATGGATTTGGGCAGCTGAAGGTATTGAATTTCCTTTTCATTAAATAACTAGCCCAGTATCCAGGTGTATGGTAAATGTAGAAGGACCTTATCCTGCAGGTGTTTCTGCTAATTTCATGCCCTAATCGAGCCATGAAGTCTATACAGATCCTCTACTGTGTGCAAAGTAATTGAGTAGGAAGTGGAGAAAAGCAGCCCGGTTCCTCCTACCCCTTATTGCTCAGCTCATGTATTTTATATGGTAGCACGTGAGCTCTCAAAACTTTTGGAAAAGCCTTTGCCTGCTGGGCACTGGAGTCAACTGGGACATTAATATTTTGACGTAATTACTAATCCCTTCTGCTACCTCTAGGAAGGATTTGTCTCATGGCTGTGCCAAAGCAACTTATTTCAAATTTGTGACACACACTAAGCATGTATGTTTTCTCTTTTATTTATGATTCATACGTTCTTCTGTCTCCCAGCTTGCTGCTGTCCTAAGGTCTCTTTCAAACTGCACAGTTCTAAATGATGGGAATGAAATAATCAGTTGCTTTAGAACTCATTGTTTGAATGATAATATAATGAATGAATAAAACAGATTATAAAATATAGCTTTAAATGGGTCTGACTACATATTGCTCTTTCTCTCTATAAAGTGCATGTAGGGGTTTTTCATTCCTGATTTACAGGCTCCAGTGAATCTTTGCTGCTTTGGTCCTGTGTTCAAGATTTTAACAAGTGCCTATGGTAAATAACCTTACACATGACTCCTGTGTAGAACTTTTATGATTTTTATTGTTCCAATTCTAGCAATTTAACTTTATTTCCAATGAGTCCAAAAGGAAGTTCACCTCTGCTTTCTTTCTTTACCATCTTGAAGCTTCAAATTGTTGGCAGTAGCCTTGCGTTTGTGAGTGAATTCTTTTCCTGGATATTCTCATCATAAGAGCACTTGGTATTACTATAGAGATATTATCCCCATTGAGGCTCATCTCCTTGAAATATTTTCTCATTTTCTAAATACTGAAGACAAGGTAAACTACACTGCCTGAAAGAAAACACTACAGCATTTCAAGGTTATTGTTCTAGTTATCATTAGGGAGTTTCTCGTGAGTTGGTATTTGGATTTCTTTAATGAAAATCAATGAGTGATTTTAAAGCATTTTCAAAACTTATTAGCTGTAGTGTAACCTGGTTGAAAACTGGGATGATGCTGGTATGAGTAGACTAAATGTAACTCAGGTGTGAATTGCAAATTTATTTGCTTTAATTCAACAATGCCAATTCCTGTTGAATATGAATGCCATATTCCTGTTGCTTTGGAATATGCTCATGGGCAGGAAGAATATGGGGCAAACCAGTGGTATTTACCCCCTTCTCAAATCTAAAAGTTATTGCTCACAGGTCACTTTTTTTATCTTCCTGCAGCAAAATTTTCCAACAGCTACAACTCTTCCTCACTCAGGAGTGCAGTGGCAGCCTTGCAGTGAGAAAAGGGGAAATAAATGTACATTTTTACTTTGATGGCACATGTTAACCCCTTATCCCCCTGCTTTAGGTGTTACTCAGTTACTGTCATGTTATGATGTAGAAATGCCAGTGCATCAGGAGCATGGCCCCGTAAATGGTTTCTGTGTGCTTTTCTGCTCTCCTCTTTATTGTTGTGATTGAGGTTTTTTTGTACCCAGATAACCTCACACATTTCACAGGAGTGCCTTTTAAATTAAGTGAGATGAGGATCAGTGGTCTCCTACTTTGGGGCCAATTTTGCTGGTTCGTCTGCTAAATTGTGCTTTTCTAACTTCACAAAATCACTTTAATTCCAGTTAAACTACTTCATGTTATTAGTGACCTCAAAATGTGTTACCCTAGTTATACAGGATAAGGTTAAGACTTTTCTCTCTGTGCAAGCTCATTGAATTAGGGGGCAGATTCTGAGCCACTGTAAAGTGGCATAATAAAAATTGATCTTAGGGGAGCTACGCTACTTTGCATCGAGTGAGGACATAGCCCTTCCTAAATCTTAATTCTGAGTTTTTTCATTAGCTGTGTTATTGTAAGATAGCTATTACATGCATCTAGCTGCTAGTGCAATGGAAAGCCTACAGTGTGCTACAAATCAGAAGCGAGCAGAGGCTTTAATTTAGTCAGAGACAAGCTTTGAAGGCAGTCAAAGAGCCACTGATGGAGTTCAAATGCTCTTTGTCCTGCAAAAATAAAGAGCCCATTTGTTCTGCCTTTTTACATTAGCATCTTTTACCTTGCTGGAGGAAAAGGAGGAAGAGCTGTAATCCTAGCTCTTGGGTTTGGTTTATTTTTTTAAAGAAAGGGAATATTGAACGCATAGGCCTTACTAAAGCCTTAGATATATGAAAAAATATGCAGTTTGCATTTAATAAATAGCACAGGATGAATAGTTTATGCCCCACTATGGGGTGGTAACTATTTCTCCTTTCTTATTTTCATTTTATTTCTGCCCCCATGACACAACCATGACAATATAGTGCCAGAACAGAGGTTGCCAGCCAAAGACTGGGTTTGGAGATTTGCTGGGCACAAGCCTGAGGCACAGTACCCTCCACACTGGGCAGGGACTGCTTGACTGTCAAAAAATTATGTCATAGCAGCTGTTGCTACCTATGGAGGACAGTTTTATGATCAGAATACTTGATCCTATGACAAACAGAGTGGACTAAGTTGCTTCTCAAACAATAGAAAAACATTTAAAATTTTTAACTGCTATTGGTCCTTGTTTTGTTCCTTTTGGATCAATTATTTCATGTGTTATTGTAAGGATCTTTGTGTTAAAATGAACACATTCTTTTCTATTCTACATCCTTCTTCTGCACCTAATAAAACCTAATATCAGCTAAGCACCTTCCCCAGCACCCTCAGCAAATGTTCCAGTAACTTGGAAAGTGATCTGGAGTTTTTAATTCCCTTCCTTTGCTTTGTATACAGGAAATAGTTTGTGTGGCACGCTTGCTCTCCACAGCGCTGTCTGATAGCAGTTTCTCACCCTACTCTCTTTGCAAATTACTTTTATTCTCAGCAGGATTCACAGATGGTGAAGTCTCGCTGCTTCTCCTAGTGAATAGACGCAGTTTAATCTGTACAGCATCCAGCAGAAGACAATGCTTTTATCATCAGCTCTACCTTTAGCCCATGAAGTGACATTTATAGATAGCCCTGGAGTGTTCAGTGCTTTTGAAGAGCCCTCTTTGAGCTGATTAAACCTGTTGCAAAGCTCAAGTTAGTGGTGCAATTATTATCTGTTCACTTGTCTTAGCCACCTATTTCTTGAGGAAGTTGTCTTTTCAGTTTAAAAGACATTCTTGCATATATAGATACACTCATTTGTACATAAAATATAGAATATATATAGGAGTATTTTTTCAATAAAAGATACTTTCAGAGTACGTGTAATCAACATACGCCATATTTACTAACACTGAAAATTGAAAGGTAAAAGAAATTATCAATTAAGAGAAATTTTAAAATATAAAAAGAGTTGCTGCGGCCAAACTTAAGACATCAAAATGTCATTCCATCAATATATAGTGTTAAAGGCTGTTAGTGGTATTTAATGCTCCAAGTTCTTCCTAGAACCTTAATTTTTTTCAGCATCTCACAATGCAGTAAAACAGGATATTGTCATCATGTACTCAGTCTGGAAGGAACAGAGTATATGGTAGCGCTTTGATTACTTGAATTGTCAAATTACCCAAAATTTATTTGGTTCTACACTTCTTTGGCGCAAAAATTTCTTGCTGATTTCAACAGAAATTCCCTGTATTAAACAAAGTGCCCTTACTCTGTAACTGCAGCAAAGCTTCTTTTTCATATGTGAGTCCATTTTGAAAAAAGTATAAATTATTCTCAAAGGCTGCTCAACGCATTTATTTAAGGTGTGATTTTGCAGTTCATAGGGAAGAAAACTTCTCTGATTTTCTTAGACCAAAGGTTTAGTAAAGGTTATCTTTTCTTTTCAAGAAGAAAACAGTATACCAAACTCCTATGTACTTCTTGAGAATTCCTGCTTGAAGGAGAACTGATTTCTGGAATTTATAATCTCTCGTGTGTGCAAAATGTGCAAAACCAAATATAGTAAACTGTGGCAATATTTGAGCTATGCACAGTGTGTATCTTAAAATAGGTTAAAAACTGGAATATAATAAATAGGCTGCAATAACTCACTGCATACCTTTAGTGCCACCTATGTGCAAGGAAGTTGCAGCCCATTCCTGGAAAGTGTCTTGATTGAATGTCACTAACATTCACCCCCAAAGAAATAGCAAATAAATTTATTAAATGGGAAGGTGCCAACTTATTGCTAAGTTATTGTCTTCTAGTGTAATGACAAAAAGTTATTTTCCCTGGTGAAGAGCACTTCCAATTACCCAGTTTTACACCAAGACACAACAGTAGCTGTTTATCATATTGCTTTGAATCTGAGTCATTGTATTGAGCTTTTGAAACTACCTTCAACTCTTTAAAAGAAAATTTTAAAATCAAGCCTAAAAAAATATCACAACAGTTGTTGTATAAGTGCTTGTTGGCTTATCAAACTTCAATTGTAAATCACAGGGCATTTGAGTTGGCTTTTATTTCATTAGTTGCATCTGATTTTCCATTTCTTTTTGTGCACATCCCTTGCAAGTTTAAATCCCTGTACTTTGCTATTGGAGTTGCCTTTTTTTTTAATTTCCAAGATGACTTAATAACTGAAAGATGCCGGATGAAATCTTGCTTGGTGCTGCTATTAACTTGCTACACACAAGCCATTATGCTTTTACAGGGACTGGGTTTCAGGAGCAGGTATCAGGTTGTGTGGAGTGATTTTATTTTATATTCAAGTAGCAAGAACAAGTTGATAACCCTGCCTATGCCACCTGCATGTAAAGCCAGAAAACTGCAAGCCCTGACATAAATTTTTTCGCTGTCTTACTAAAAGCTAGAAAATACTTATACCATTTCTCCAGAGACAGCAGGAGCTGGAAGCACACAGTCATGCCAAAGACAAGTAATTCAGACTATTGATAAAACAGTTAAACTGGTGTTTTCATATTTCAGGGTCTTTACTACTCTATAATACTATTAATGGGTTTGAATTCAACCATCACACGTAGTAGAAAATCCCGTATTTTACTAATGTGGTTTGAAATTTGGTCCTTGCTCAGGGCCGTAAGAGTTGTGTAGGATCTTTCATGCAAATCACTTGACAAAGTAATTTTTGGAACAGATGCAGAAACAAGGATGTGGGTAGGTCAGGGGCGTGTCAGAAGAGCAGTAGTGTTTGAAATGGTTGTGAGATCCTTTGTCTCTGGTCCCCTCTGTGGTTACTGGACACGGATATTCACTGTAAGAATATTACACTGTTAGGGCTACAAAACAGGGAGAGGATTTGTGTTTGTAACAAGTCTGAATGTAAATGATGACTGTTGAAGGGTTACTGGTAGATCTTATACCATTGCATTCTTCCCCTTTAGAGAAAACCCGAGTGCAAATACCATGCAGATATTATACCTTATAAAAACTCCCGCTTCCTCAATCCTACAGGCTTACCTGGCATTTCAGTTTCACACTGGAGCAGACCAAACCATGTCAGAGCTGCTTGTGGAGTAAATACTTCCTCTGTGCACTCACAGATTTAGAAATAAAAACCTAACCAAATAACCCTGTAGATAGAAAAATGCCAATGACCTCACTAGGGTCAGAATTTCAGCTCTGGAATTAAGACACCAAAGTGACTGTTCTGTCTACAGAGCTCAAAGGGGAATGTTCCTCAACCCTTCCTTGAGAACATGCATTCAGCTCTGCTCAGAATATCACCTTCAGTGTCTAATAATCAAGTTTCTTTTGAGAATAATGAGACACAGAAGCATCGTACAATGTTGATTGCCAACCTGCAGAAAAACTCCTTATTTAAAATTGAAAATATTATAATTCATTTTCAAGCTTTTCAAGGAAGACTTTAAACACATCAGTGATCATTAAGTGTTGTTTAAATTGTCCTGTAATTTGAGGTTTCTTGTTATGACAGATCTGAAATAGATCTCGAGTAGGCCATAGAAAAAGAATACCATCTCTTTAAAAAAAACCAGTAGCTCTCAAGGTCCAGGATGGCCTCTGTGCTGAGATTAATAAAGCTTGACAATACATTCTGAATGCAAGCAATGACTTCTATTACAAGGGGAAAAATGAAAAAGCTGCTATTACTGACACAGTCAATAGATTGCACCTCAGTGTATACTGTACTTTCTACATTTTTAATATAAATGTGTTCAGTTTCAGAGGCGGGAGCATTATCAGCATTCATTTTACTTGAGGCAGTAATGTGAGAAGTTGTGTCTTGTGTAATAAATAAATAACCTGTCTTTAAAACCATTTACTCAGATTGCTTTTCCCAAATGCTTATTTAGAGGTGCTCTGGAAGGTGTCATATACCAAGACAGCCATGTCATAAAGATTTTATAAAGCACATTTTCTTTATTTCACACATAATATAATTGATCATGGGGCACTTTTTACTGATTTTAGAAGTAGTATAATGGCAGTATGATGGTGGGATGGTGTGGTGAGTTGCAAAACATGGCTTGAGGCTCCCCCATTTCTCAGGGGTTCTTGGTGGTTATGAAGAGCTGCCAGCAGAGGCCAGAAAGTTTTCCATCATTTAGAGAATTGCCTCTCTTGAAATTTGAGACTTATCTTTTTCTTCCATCATGTTTTTTTGGTCCTGAAAGAATAGAAGAAATTTCCTTCTCTCTATAAATATACATATTCAGAGCCTCATAATCTTTGTAGCACCCACTCATACCAAGAAAGTATTTTCACCTAGTAAATGGATCATATTAAATGGCACTTAAGTATAAAATAAGACAGTGAGTTAATTCATGTTTTGTGCTGTCACTCCTCTGTGTCTGTCTTGGCACATACATTCATGTGAACAAATCCTTTCCAGTCTCTTCAGAGGGATAGGAAATGAAGTATATATCACATAGGTAGCTCAGAAGAACATGAAAATGAGGAATAACCAGCAAAATTTTAATTACTCATAATATCTAATATTGAAGGAGGTGTTTTGGACTCATCTGATGTCTAACCATAACTGATTTTTCTTTTTTCTTTTTTTTTTTGCATAATCTGAATAATGGGTCTGATACATCACTAATGCCTATTTTACATCAGCACAAATGTGTTGATTTCATTGGAGTGGCCCTTGATTTACACTGCTGTAAAGAAAGGAGAATCAAGCTGTAAACATAGAAGGGAGGGGAAGCATAACTGTCCTGGATGTCAGAGACTCTAAGTACAAAATAGAGGAAGATTTATCTGGAGTGGCTCAGGGGTTGTAGGCAGTGTAATAGGCTATAACAGAGCACAGGAAATTTAGGGAAGAACAGGGTTTACTGTTCTGTGGCTCAGCCATCTGTGTCTCAAGGTGAAAGTTCCATTGGTTAACAGAGACACATTTGTGACTGTA
The DNA here is from genome assembly GCA_013397865.1 of Struthidea cinerea. NCBI lineage: Eukaryota > Metazoa > Chordata > Aves > Passeriformes > Corcoracidae > Struthidea > Struthidea cinerea. The sequence goes on from VZTI01000839.1 coordinate 1,362,813, forward strand.
GTTATAAGAAACAGGTGGAGGTGAAGATGTACCATTTATGCATTCCTAGTTCTGTGCTCTTCCAGTGCTAGACCCGGTTTGTAGCTCAGAAAAATCTTCTCCTCCTGAGACTTTACACTTCAAATGGTGGATTTTGAAGTTAAACCTAGAAGTTTATTCTTTATTTAGCAAAGAAAATCTATGTTCACAAGTACAGGTGACCTGTATAAAATCTTCTACAATACTTTCTTTAGGTCATACAAGGAAACCTAATTTAGAATTATTACAGAAGGCAAAACTCCCCATTTTCTGTCTTAGAATTCAGCACTGATCTGATTACTTTTGACTGTGATTCCAGGTTATCTACCTAATTTGTCTACAGTGTTATTACCAACATGTGTTTTCCCATGAGGAACATATTAATTTGGTTGTTGCCCTGGGGAAATCTAAACAACAACACCAAAAAAAAAAAATTAACTACAAGAATGCTTTTTCATAAAAAGGAATGCCATATACACAATAAATGACAGGCTTGTGTTTAGAAGAGTGGTGAAATCAAAGGATTTTCAGTCTGCACTTTCCAATATAAATTGCTCATTTCAAAACATAATGTTCTGCATAATTAGATCACATAGTTTGAGCATCTGGCCTATCAGTCTGTGAAGTGATGTGGTAAAATCTGTGGGTAGTAGGAACAATGAACAAAAGTGATGCCCACTTACAGAGCATCGGATGGCCAGAATCACTCTGCATTTCCCATTTCCTGCTGGACTGAAGTTCTGTTTTCCTGCTGCCCTTTCCCACCTCTCCTCCCTGTGGCACTTCCATGGCACTGAAATCACCAGAACTGGGGCAGTGGTGACTTCTCCCTCCCAGGGCAGGGTGGCAGGGAGAACAGTCAGCCTTGAGCTGCAATTATCCATTGCCCACTCATTCCAGCAGAAGCTCAGTCATCTAACTAATGACGGGGTTCCTTCAGCTGGAGGTAACGTGAAGGAGGAAATGGGGCTCTGTCGATCACACCAGGGATGCACACAAAAAAGATTATTTTAATTTCTAATTTAGCAAGTACGTCAGACCATCAAACCTGAGACAGCTTGCAGCTACTTCCAGTACAGAAGGACAATATATGAAAATTCCTTAGCAAATCCTCATGTGCTGCCCTTCCTGCTGTCCCTTTTTTCTTTCCATTGCCTCTGGATTTAATGAGTAAGCAGCCAGAAGCTTAATTTTGATAGATTGGGTGCAGTAGAAAGTTAAATACTGTAAAAGAACATTGAGACATTGATTGTTAGCACATTTTTCAAACATTTTGTAAAGGTACAGAAGGTGTTGGAAAATAGTGATTTACATGGATAAAAATTTGCTCTCCAGTTTCTTCAGCAGACGTATCATGACAACCACGTCACAGTTGTTTTAAAATAAAACTGTATCAGTCCAACTTTGGTTGATTATGTTGAAAGAAGAATTTGGAAAGTGAATTTTTTGAAGAAGGATATACCATTATTTCTACTTATTGTTTTCATTTAATTCCTTTAGTTTGTAGGTGCAGTTTTGTCACCAATGACTGAACTTCAATAAGATTCAGGTGTGACTTTCAAGTATTATTACAAACCCCTTAGTCTCTTGGAAGCAAAGTGTAAATGAAGAGCCTGGGTAGCTTCTGCTATACCAGAGAACCAGATAATCAAAGATATCGAGCTTTTTGAAGTATAGATCTATTTCTTCATATTTTAAAGAAATAAGCTCTTTTGAAAATGTGATTTTTAGCAAAAAGCGAGGTGATGCTTTAATACTCTACTGGATTTTGCCAGCATGCAGGCTCAGAGAAAATTGTTGCTTATCTAATTCTACATACCCTGAAAGCAAGTTTGAAAAATAGGAGTCATTGAGTAATATCTTTACTGGTGCCATAAATCAGAGACTTATTTGCATACAAATGAAAATTCAAACCAAAGTGCAGTAAGAAGTAACAGTGCCCTAACAGTTAGGGATCAACATTAAAATATGAACCCAAGTTTCCACACTGAAGTAAAGCAGAAATTAGACAGGATCTTCTGTTGGGAAATGTCTTCTATGTACTTGTTGTTGGGGTTTTGGTTTGTTTGTTGTTTTAACTCTGAACACATCCACAGAAGGATGAAATTATTCACTGGTCTTTGACATAACGCTTGTGAACAATTCATTAAAATCTTATCATTGATAGTATCAAAAATACATGAAATATTCAGCAGATAAATCACATCAACAAGTCGTGGTTGTAACCTGTAGCAATGCTAATCAGAAATGTGTACTGAGGTGTGGGAAACAGCCCTTTGCAGAAGATGGAAGTGAGCTCTCTGTGCTTTCTATTAGCCAGTTTTTTCAGTGCTGTTCAAAAGAGACAGCGGTGAGTTCTGAAACAATAAAATCAAAGTTCATCAAAGAATGATATTGGCCTTCTTAGGAGAAAACACAGTGAAATGGAGAAAGGCGAATAAAAAAAACCCCAACACTTTAAAGCTCTTACAAATTCTGACACAAATTTGTAGGGTCAATACAGGAGCACAAATACACAAGTGGCCATTTTAGAATCAGAATACTAAACGAAATTTAAGCTACAGTGGTCAAGGCAACACCACCTAATTAAAGGTCTAAAGACAGAGTTCCACCTATAGGGAATAGATGAAACAGCTTCCACATGAAACAGATTGGGAGGCTGCAAATGAGGGATGTAATTTTTATTAAAAGAAACACAGCAATGTTCCCTATGGTAAGGTCAGGAGATGAAAAAGGACTATGTGCAAAGTTTTTAGAAATAGAATGTATTATTTAGAACAGTCCCTCCCTTTAATTTTTCAGTCTGTGAATGAGATCGGAACTTTAATTACACACTTGCTTCTTTCAGGGAAGACTTCTCTCTGGGCTCTTTTTTTTTTTAACCATTGCTCATTTTGGTAGTCTTTAAGCACCCCTGCTAGCCCAGTTGACTCTGTGCCTACTTAAGTACATGCTATTGAATCTTCATAAAGATGATTGAATCTGGCTGAAAGCTGACTATAAGTGTGTATTAAAACCTGTATAAATAGATACTAAGACTATTTTGACATAAAGGCTATTTTTACATAAATCAAAGAAGAGTGGATTTTAAAATTATTTGAATGATTTGCATATTGAGTAGATTTGTTGGCAAGCTATATCATTACTGCTTTAAATTACATCTCCATTACAAAACCTGTTCTCATACATGTAGGTCATCATAGCAAATCCAGTGAAATTAGTTTTGTATGGTCCTGTTTATTTTGTCTCAGGTGAAGTTGTTCTTTGGTGGCACCGTGCTCTGTCCTCATTGTAGACTGGGCAAAGATAACATCAGTGTGTTTTAAAGGCTTCAGGGTTACTAAAGAAGGATTAATCAAAGATCTGATCAACAGATTTTATTTGGTTGGCCAAGACAGCCTATCTCTGGTCTCAAGATAGGTCCTCCAAGAAAAACTTGGGCTCTTTGTATTCAGCAATCTGGTTAGAATTCATGTCCATTTCTTGCCTGTTTGCTTTATGAGAGGAAAATTTCATTTAACACAAAATCTACCCTTCTATAATAAAGTCCACAAATGAAGAAAGAATGCTGGATAATATCTGCGAACACTGGCTTTTAATTTAAGGATATATTTTCTGCAGACCTACTTACAGTGGTTCCTTTGAGAAATGGGAGTGGATGAAGATGTTACAAAAATTAAATAGCCTCAGTTTACCCTCAGCTAGGCTGTGAGGTGTTAACAATGTGTCAAAACTTGAGGGTAAATAGGTCTTATTTCCATCAGGGTGCATACAGTCTTTGAATTTTGCCGACTGTATGAAGCGCCACCACATGATTATCTTAAATTCAGGCTACGCTGAGGGGTGTTTAAGGGAGCTGCTAAACTACTGATGATATCTTAGTGGATCTGATGTGCAATTTAGGGATGAGAGTAATTTTGCAGTTGGTCAAATATTTACCATGGGGGATAGGTATTGTGTAAATTAGTATTCTATGCCTGCATAAAATAGACTTACTAGAATACAAATGGGCTGATTGTGACAGTCTCATTCTTCCCAGTTCATCTTTTTCTGCATCACAGTAGAGAAATGTGCTTCACTAGGTTAAGAGTCCTTTTTTGCAGAATCCTAGGGAGAAATTAATAGAGGACATGAACTCTGCTCTTTGAGGTGCATTCATTTGGCCAGACTAGAAAACTTGTAAGTATTTGATTGTAGGATGCATAAAGTGTAATACAGAATTTTTTGCATCCTTGATCTCTGGAATGGAACAGAAAATCTGTTTACAGAACTAGTGAATTGAATATGCACTCTAAAACCTTTACCAATTTCTTATTAAAAATATTACCAATAATAAAAGAAAGCATATCTACTGTTTATAAAAATCAGTCTGCATTCAGCATGAGGTATGTAAAACGAGTCATTTGTCCATTGAAGATAAATGATATTTAACACTGAAACAGCTGCACATCCCCTCAACAAAGAACTAAAATATTTCCATGTGTGTTATGTACATTATCCAAGGTGATCAGCGTAGGTGGTATCTGCAGGGAGGATGCCAGGCAATGGAATCAAAAAGTAATTAAAGGTGGCATTATACAGAATTAGGTACCCGTTACAATTTCAGCTGTGAAATATTTGTGTCAAATGTAGTGTGGAAGACAGAACTACAGTGAACACCAAATGCCCCAATTCTAATTAACCCCCCCCCCCCAAACAAAAAGCTTTAAAGAATATCAATTTCAAGTCAAAGTCAGTCTCTAAAAGAAACAAAAAACCAACATTTAAGCTGCTTCCCATAGATCAGATTATCACAAGCACTTACTTTTCCATATGTAAATCATTTATATAAGGAAGTCCCATGAGCTACAAGTGTTTTCTTTGTGTCCGTGCCAAATTGCGTGGCTGTGCTTAACAAACTGAGGTCATTCATGCCACAGTTGTTACAAGCTATTAAAACTCAGAGTGAAATACTTAGAGCGTTCATTTTGCATTTGGCAGGAATGCCGTGGGCTGATAAGTACTGGTGATTGTCAGCACTTAAAAAAATAAAGAACAGGTGTACCAATAATGTGGGGTTAATTTGGCTAAGTGTACATTTTAATGCCAAAATATTGAAAGGAAGAACAGTTGTCAGACAATTCTTGACCGTTCCTTGTAATTTCTCAAAACAGACCAGCTAATAAGCAAGTGGAAACCATAAAATCATCACCCTTTCTCTCTTTTCACGAAATCCTGAGTGGTCTCTTCAGTGGGCTAATCATGCCTGACTGAGATTTTTGAAATGGTGGGACAGATTGCACTGCTGAAGTTAATGAAGAACTGAGATTTGACAAATTTATGTTCTCTGACAAATAGTAAATGTTTATAGTGCTTGCTTTGGTTTCAAGACATTACAGGTGCAGCAGAGATGTAGGAATACTTTCACTTAAAAATTATGATTTTTCCAGGGAATAACACAATCATCCTGTCAATCAGAAATATATCTTCTTTCAAGCGCAGTAAATAAATAAGCAATAGTAGTATTAAGTTGACAAAAGAGAAATAGGAAAAAAGGAACATAAACTTCTGAGGAAGTGAGAGAAAGCTGAAGGTTAAGACCTGGGCTATGGTCTAGAAGAGGTTTGTAATTGCGTTGTTGTCTGGGTGTTGACTGGCTGATTGAACAGCCTTGGAGGTGTTCACAAGCTGTCAGGCCAGGGAATTGGAGTTAATGGACAGCTAATATCATGATTGAATGGCAAAAGTGGAAGCTGATCTCTTTGAGGATGGAAAATCAATAGTCTATTAGATTTGTCAGGCTGACAGGGAGAGAAAAGAGTGAAACTCTGCTGTATTTGCTTGCATTATGGGGGCTGCTCTAATTAAGCACCCACCTTGAGACAGAGGGGAACCTGTGGAATTGAAGCAGTAATGAGATTCAGGCTTGAAGTAAATGAAGTAACTGCAGTGTAAGGCATGCTGACAGACAATTAAATCTCTTTATCAATGTTGCTTCTTGCCAGAAATACAATCTCATATGGCAGCTATAACATAAGGCTGAGCCTGGTATGATCATAAATCTTGTATCAGCTCATGGTTGTGCGCCTTATCGTTCCTGTTGGTTTGGTGTGGGCGTCACAAAAATTGTAGATGCACTGGCCGGTGATGAGCTTTCTAAATGAAAGTTTCTGCTCCTGTGAGTGTGTATCTTGCTTAGAATGACTCTGCATCAGACCAGCACTCTTCCACTATTTCCAGCTGATATCCACCTTGACACTGCTTGCTCGCTGATAGCGCGGCGTATCTAGGGACACTCCAGCCAGTTCAGTGGCACAGGGCAGCTCTCAGTCCCCTTCCCTTTTTCTTTCTTGCCATCAGGAGGGAACTAATCTGACTCTTTCAATCAGCATGTGCATATCTCCTCCAAACCTGAGAGCAAATGTAATGCTTCTGACATTGGGAGTGTTAAGAATGTGCCCACATTCACCAGAGTTCAGTGCTGCACGAAATTGCTGATTTCGATTAAACCTGAAATTTTCCAAAGCTTCAGATGATTCGCACACGTGCAAATGTATAGTGTTGTTATTTCTGTTATCTCGTCCCTAATCAGTGAGGTTGAGCAGATGAAGGGTTTTAGTCTCAGTATTTGTTGTGGGAGAAAGTTTTATTTTACAGTGAGCAATGGCAGCCTTTTTTCTGCCTGTGTTTGTTATTCTTCTCCCAGCATTTAAACTGGCCACTGCTGGAGGATCATGTGAGTGTTCAGAGACTGATGGGCCTTGCTTTGCATTGCTTTTTGGCAGGCAGGTTTATAGAGAAGCAAACTCCTTTACCTTGCCCCTCCTCCTTGCTCTATAGCTGCTATTCGCAGTAGCAAATTAAAGTCAAACTGCTGCATGCTCTGCTCTGTAGAGTCAGAACTCAGTGGGTATTATACATAGTTAATTGCAACTGGGAATTGAAAATATATAATTTGGGATTTTAATACTTATGGCCTGCCATTTTGATTAAGTGCTATCAGTTGCTGAGGGCTCCAAGTGTCCAGTCAAGGGCTCTACGGGCGCATCTCTGGAACTGGGGATTTACCTCAGACTTTTGTAGTCACTTGTGAAAGAATTTGCCAACACTTTACAAAACTTCTTTGATCAAGGTTTTACACTGAGTGATTGCTTTGTCAAAACTCTTCTAAATGGTAACATCTACTAAATTCCTAAGTGGGCTCAGAGGCAGGACCACAGTGTTTATTGCACTCTGTTGTGTTTCTGTGAGTAGATATTTCGAATAGAACTAGGAAAACTATCCATAAAAAAGGTCATTACAACCTTTTTTATTGTTGTTGTATTTGTTAGCCTTGAAAAATGAAAGGTAATTTTTTTTACCCTGTCCTATGTTTCTGTTATGTCTATAGTGTAATATTTATTAGAATATTAATTTAGATAAATCTGTCTCTCTAAAGAGGTACAGGAAGCTTTTTGCAAGGTATAGAGCTATACATATAAGCCAGCTGTTTCTTTCACACATATGTGTTCTTTGTAGCTGAATGCTTATTTGATTGGATTCCCTTCACTTTGGATTCAGCTTAATTTGAATTTATTAAATTCATTTCTGCTATTTACTATACCTTATTTTACTTTACATCCATTTAAGATCAACTGGTTGCTCTTCATCTCAAAATTTATTTTGCTTTGATAAGTATTTTTTAATTTACTTCAACTACTGCATTGGTTATATTAGGCTTAATATTAAAATATTAAGACATAGCTCCCTTCAGTGTGGACTCAACACAGGTTCAGAGAGGGGTTAGCTGAAAGATGCGCACATTTTCTTCACAAGAAAAATGCCTTGTCATTTGATCTCCTTTTCATAAGGATTTTATTATAGATTGTGGTGATTGTGCTTTAAAATGTATTACATAGGTGCGTATTATATAAGAAGAAAACCATCTGATTTTGAAATGTATATTGGGGATGTTTCTTGCACTATTCCATCAGTTTGTTTCTGTTAGGTTAAATAAATGACAGGTGACAGAGTGGTTTAAAATGAGTACCTTCTACAACCTTCCTTCACATCTGCTGTGAATAAAACCAGAGTAGCATAGAAACAGGTGTCAGTACAATGACCTTGATTTAATACTTGGAGAACGTCTGTAGAGCACAAGAAGTTCACGAGTTGTCATGAAGAGGAACCAATCGACTCATAGGAGGATAAAGAGCAAGTGCCCAAGTCTGAAAGTGTTTGACATTTCCTGGTGTGTTGTGAATGTCTCACTGAGGGGGCTGGATCTGCTGGGAATCCAATGCTCGGAGACGCTTTTTGGCACTGGTCAGCATTTCATTAAGCCAAGGTTTAAAGGAGCACAGACATAAGTTCAGGTCTTACTGCAGGGAGCTGTAATATATTTTGGATACTGCTGACTCATCTCCTCTCTCAGCAGAAGCTGATCAATGCGTTGTTGCCGCGTCATTTGGAATATAAAATAAGAATTTGGTGTAATGTGGGATTAGATTTTATTGTTAAAAAGTCAAGGTTCATCATCAGTCTGAGTCTGATGCCTTCTCTTAAGAGAAAGATTTTGAGCCTGCAGTGGCACCAACACATCTTGATAAGAGACTCTGTGGTCTCTGACTGTGCAAAAAATTAACAACTTTTAATCAAAACACAATACAACAGCAAAGATGACTCCCCATAGAAATCATAGGGCTACCACACAGTTACATATTCTTCAGTCTGAAATGGGCAGAAACTGAAAATAAAGGACTTTACCAGTAAAGTCCAACAGTTCCCTGAAATTATCATATTGAAGCTGCTACAGTGCATTTATATGAAATAAATAAACACACACCGTAAGACCCAAACAGACGAGCTTCCCCTGGAGGCAGCAAGACTCAGGATTTCTGTTTAATGGGTAGAGTTAATACAGAAGCCAGAGACCCTCATGGACAGCAGCACTGAGAGCCTGGCAGCAGCTGCCCCTTATTTATACTGCAGCCTTGGTCTTTCTGCTTATCTCAGTTTGGTGCTTTAGAACTTTGGAGGAGAGAGACGCTCCCTGACGCATTCCTGTTGATGCTGGCAAAACGCGTTCTTGTCGGAGTCGGCAGAACACATCCATTCCACATGGAATACTGATCTTTTTGGCAGTCTGGCTGAAATCTGATCCATTGCAATACATGTATGATTGTGGGCTAGTGCAAATGTGGCCTTGTAAATAATTCTTTTGACATATTTGTGAGTCAGTGATATTTCTTAACATTCCACTTTTCAGTCTTTGCTGTTCAGAATTAAGTACTGCTGAGGAGGAGGAGCTGTGTTAGTGCTTAAGAGGAATTCAGGAAAGCAGCTCTTCCATTGCACTGATAAAGTAGCTAATACTCATGATTTATTTAGGATGCACCTTTAAAATTAGGAAGAATTAAGATAATATTGCAGAACTTCTAACTTTTGCTTTTGAAAGAATTTTAAAACTATTTTGGCTTTTATGAACCAGAAATTCCTTGGCAATCTTCAGTAAGGTGGTTTTGATTTTGTCTTCACTTGCAGCTAAATTCATAAAAGTGATAAATGTGAACAAGTCTAAGAAGGCACATGGTTTTTAAATTCTGGGACATTTTTGTTTAAATTATATTGTAAACACAGCGCAGCTCTACGTGATCATTCTACAATTTTACAAAAGAGAACAAATATAAACTAAAAGGTTTTTCACTTCAAATGCTGGTCTCTTTAGAATTGTTTTTTACTTCAGTCCTTGCTAAGCCATCACTAAGGCTGAGCAGCACCACTTGAAGGTATGACACAGTCCAAAGCAGAGGCTATTTAAGCAGGCAAGAACAAAACTCTCTTGTTTCACTGCATTTCAGACAACGTCCACAGCTTTTAGTTTCTATATCTGTTCTTCCTGATGCCCAGGAATGTGCTTTGTTATGTGTTTGTATTTCTTTTTTCCCCAAATTCCTAGATCATTACTATCTATTGACATTTTTAAAGTCCCACTTTTAGATTTAGACCTCAGGAGTACTGATGAGTGTAAGTCAGTCGTGGTTGTAAATAATGCCAAGAAATTCCACAGCCAGTACTTGGAAAAATTGAAGTAATAAAGAAGATCAGGCTGTGAGTGACAACTTAAAACCTTACTCACTAGACTGAAAAGGTTATAAAGTTACAATTTAATGTGTATATACTCCAAAATTTTAAAGCAGAATAGAGATAATTCCAGTAGCTCTATAAATACTTGACTGAGCTGTTCAGGCGTATTTTTCTGATGCTACATTCATTGCAACTATAAATTTAAACTAGACTGTGTCAAAGGAACAATTACAGTTTGTCACAAAAAGGGAAATTTAAACCCATGTCCTTTTCTTTATAAATTATTAGACATATAAAATGTGTTATTTTCCCTTTAAATTTTAAATTCATTTAATGTCGAGTCCACTGCCATCTGGATACATGGTTTTATGCACTTCTCGGGAAGGACTTACTCAGCTAAATTTTTGGTTCAGTTCAACCAGAACAATCTTTATAATACAAGTTCCCACTGTCTGCAGAGAGAGACATCCTGAGCATGCTGACCAATTTGTGTTTAGGATCATGAATCACATTCCATTAGGCATATTAGAAAACAAATTGTTCTTTTCTGAATATACTTTATGGAATATTAGACATGTTGCAGCATAATGGAGCTAAATCTTCAGTGGACATACTCTGTGTAAAATGGATCCAATTTGTCTTGAAGGAAGAAAGAAGTTTAATGTTCCCTTTACACAGGGCATTCTGCATTGCAATTTATTAGCACTGCAATCATAGGGGCTGGAATTTTTCCAGCTGCATTCAGCTGAGATTGACTGACCTTGGATTTGGGTTCAGACAGTCCATTCTCCCCAGTCTTTTGAGTGTGTTTGTGCTGTCTATACCTTTTAAATATAGATTTGTATAGGTGGTGAGAGCAATATCTGAAAGCATTTTGCCAGATATGCTAAAGAAATGGAAATAGTTTATTTCATTGCTTTCCCAAAGGCCAAGCTTCTTTTGATATTGCACATGCTCATGTTATCTTTAGAGTGTAGCCTTAATAAATGCTTTATCTTTGGCAGTAATGTGCAGAGCATAAGTGGTATTGGCCTTGGAGGGCTTTTGACTTAATTTGCTGGATGCAAAGCCTCTGTTTCCAATAATTTATTATGTTTCAAAACCATCTCACAGAATACAAAATGTGCACCTGAGGCGAGCTTTTATTTATTTCCAATCATTTTTGAACCTGTGCTATTTTCTGGCATGAAATAGATATCAGTCCACCTTTTTGTCTGTCCCTCCCCATTGACCTGAATATTTAAAGCATGAATAAAATCAATATGATCATATATTGATTTGTACAACATCTTCTGTATGCTTCAAAATGCATTTGAAATTAGAAATTGTGTTAAACTCCAAAAATAATTTGATGGCAGATTACGCTAAGTATTTAATCACTCCAAAAAACCCCAATCCTAACAAATACCTTGGCTGAATCTCTCATACCAAAATTGATTCTCTTGCACTGGATTTTAGACTTTGTAAAGTATATATTAAAGAGCTTAACTAGTAAATTAGAAGACAAGATAACTGCAGCGTAGATAAATGAACATTGCGTAGAGAATTTTAACCAGATTTTTGCCTAATTATTTATTCTCTACTGTGTAGTAAAAATGAGCAAAACTGACTCCATGGAAATATAGGATTTTGAATGATTGTTTTTACATAAGTGGGAGCAGAGGGTGCATATCTGCATTAATTTGCATCTCATGTATAAGTTTCAAGGTATTTTTGGAAGGGTTCATCATTTATTAGGCATTTCTTCAGTGCTTGGTCTATGCGGAGCATTGTCTTGATTGGGAACCCAGCCCTCTCTGTTGGGACTTTCAAGGAAAAGAAAGGAGCATATAACTTCTATAAATATGGGAAGTTCAAATAATTTCTCCCTTGCTCACATCCCTGCACTGTGAAAGCCTGCTCACTCACTCACCGGAGTTACTGTCCAGCTCTGGTCATTTTTCTACCCAGCTGGACAAACGGGGTAAAAACCCAGGTGAAAAAGCAGTGCTGTAAATCTCCTTTATCACTTCCTATGAAAGCTAAAGCTCCAGCCAGCGGAATGTATGGGCTTTACTTCCCATGCCTAAGTCATCCTCCTGAAATCGATGGCACTTCTGAGGGGCATAGATTTCACCGGGAGCCTCGCTCCTCACAGGCCCTCCAGCGAGATTTATGGATGCACAGCGTGTGCTTCCCTGGGGAGCCTGGGCCACCAAGGCACATGGGATCCCTGCAGTAAGGCCTCATTGCAGCTTCTCCATCTCACCTCTCCAGTTTATGCAATCCACTCCTCTGCAGACAGGGTGAGGCAAGACAAGGCAAGGATGTCCCAGCAGTGCCCGAGGGGGCTGTGGGTGAAGACCATGAGCAAGGAGAGCACCTACAGCACAGGAAAAACAGATATGCTGAGCCAGACTGGGGATAAACACCTCCAGAGCACTGGATATCAGAAGGGAAATGTTTTCAGGAGCTCAGGGGGCAAGCAGTGTTTGCCACAGTCCAAAAAGCTACACCAAGTTTGGAGAGAGGAACAGCCTGGAAGGGCAGAGAAGGAGGGTGGAATTCTTTCCTAAAGCCACTTTCCGTGTGTTCTCTGACTAATCCCTTTGAATTTTCTCTGTCCTAAGGAGTCAATTATTCTGGTTCTTATTTTAATGATATTTTGCCTTTTTAATTTTAAGAGACTGCCTGTCTTCTCTGTGAACCCACTGTAAGGCAAAGATCTGGGCAGATTTACCTCAAATCCTTAGCCGAGTTAAAGTCCTATTACAAGCCATTGAAGTGATTTAATTTTATTACCTGAGGACACTTTTTCTGAGGAAAGTTAGTACATGCTGCAGTGCTCTGCTGAGTCTGGGCATCCTTCTTCTTCAGCCCTGTCTGAGCCCTTGGTAGGCAAACACAATGGATGCAGCTCTAATACACACTGGTATTTTAAATTGCAGTATAAGGATATAAGATTTTAAAATATTGATTTGGGTTCATCTGCTCAGGTGACCCCTGGCATGAATATCATATTTAGCTGTGAACTTTGCCTTTTGCTTCTGTTTTTTAATATAAAGAACTCAAACTATTCTGACTTTTTTTTTTTTTTTTTTTGTAGCGTAAGCCTCATCTGGCACTAGTTGGTACAAAAAAGCTCAACATCAGAGAACCAAAGTGTATTTTTTTTCCTTCCAACTACTATCAGAATGAACACTAGGACCAAAGGCTCTTACTGAAAATAATTCCTTAAATAATCACTTACCTTGAAGGCATTTGATCTGTATGATCTGAATGCAACTGCTGATAACTTCAGAGAAATAGAAAACTGTGTTAAAAATCACTTTCTCTTGGGGACTGAGGTCTTGTCCGTCACATGGTGGATTAGAGGCTTGGCAGCTCGCCAGCCCATCAGGCAGCACGTAAATTCTTTGATGCCAATTGCATTAGCTTTCCTCTACTAATGTGTTGTAGAGCTTGGAAAATAAAAGAATGAAGGTCAACATACCAGCACGTACCCCTGGTACAGCAAGGGCTGCTTTTAATGTGCAGGAGAATGAAAACGCTTCAGAGTTCAAGCTGCAGTCTGGTGACCTTCTCCTGTGCCCAAGGTCCTGAGATTTTTGTCCTCAAGTCCCGAGTGCAACGAGTGCCTGTCCCAGGATGCAATTTGCTCTGAAATTCCCAAATGGACACAGTTTGCCTTCAACCATTATGGCCTATTATTTATGTGCAGATGCTGTGGGCTATGAACTTTGTGCTGAACTCTGCCCTCAGCCTTACGGTTTTGTCCACTGGGAGGGCCGGAGTGGGCAGGAATCAGCACAGCTCATGAGTAAAAAAGCCAGGCTTTATGACTGATTTGAACACCAGACAAAAACTCTGCTCTATGTGCATCTTCTCCCCCAGGGCTCTTGCTCTGGAGATGTGTTGTAGAGACGGATGGCAGGCCCGTGTGCCTGTGCTAACCACAGTACAGCAGAGACACTGCACGGGTGATAGATGACCTGGGGTGATGGTGTGTTTGCAGGGTAATTAATTGCTGCATCCTCCTTTCTCCCTCAGAAACGAGGAGGAAGGACCCAACCACTCCCAAAAGCATCTGAATGATGATACTTGCTGGGAGGTGAAGCTTATGTGTTGGAGCAAAATCTAGAAACAGATGTTAAACCTGAAAAATGACTGACCTGAGTGTATCTAATCATCACAAAATAATCACTTTTGTTGTGGAAATCCAGCTACAAAAAGATTTAGAGCCCTCCAATTTAACCTCCATCCTACGCAGGATATACCCAAGAGATTTACACACCTTTCTTGTTCCTCAGCCTAGATGTCATCTTGTATTTTTCCCACTGTGTGTGCTTTGGGAAGCTTGGAAGGCTCCTGCCCCACTGCTGACACGGTGCCACAGCCCTTCAGCTCACACGTTGCTACCGAGCAGGAGTAAACTGTGACTCCCCGGGTAGAAGTTGGCACAGGGTTTGGCATCTGTCAGCTTGTGAAACTGGGAGATTGACACTGAAACCTGCCTTGTGCCTAGTAAAGAGCTAGAGGAGGATAAAACTGGAAAGAAAGGAAGCTCTTTCATATGGAATGACAAAAAAAAAAAAAAAAAATTGCATTTGTCCTAAGCTGGTTTTGGTCCAAAGAGGGAAAGGTTTTATTTTAAGTGTTACACTGTAATAGCCTCATCAGGGAGACAGGCTGTAAAGTGGGGAACAATTTGTAATATTTCTCCATGACTGTTATGTGATCAATTTGCCCTTCAAGCTTGAAGTGAGTTTAGTTTTAAGTCATTAAAGGGGGATAGACCTCTCAAAGCAAGGGAACTCTTCCCTCACTCATACTGATGATAATTGATGCTCATAAACCGGAGGCAAGGGCAACACTGCAACAGCTACCCTTGACAAGCTTGTAACCTTATAAGAAAACTCTCATTGCTTGTCAAAACCAGGGCTTGATTACACAGTGTTATCTGCCATGGAGCGAGGAAAAGCTGCATTACTTTGCTGGGCTGAAAGCGGGAACAAGATTATGTATAAACAACGAAGGAAGAACATACTTTGATAATAAATGAACAAGACAGATGATGGATGATGTGGAGATTAAAGTGCAAGAAATGTTAGAGTCATTTTTAATTGTTTAATTTTATCCCTTTTGAATGAGGAGACATATCTTCCATGACTTCAGTGGGGGCAAAATGTTGGCTACATATAAGAGATTTGGCCTGAGCTTCAATCCTTAGGTATACACAAATTTGGATGTCAATTTTGTCCTAAGATGTACTAATAATATCAAGAGAAAGAAATATATCCTCTCTGTAGGTCTTGGAGGCATTTTGATCAGTGCAAAGATGAGTCATGCACCTTTGGATGACTGATTTTGCTTGGCACGTCCTGCTCAGGTCTTCTATAACCATCCAAATATTCTTCTCATTCACAGGGACTCTGACTTTTCAAGGTTCATACAGAAAAAGTAATAATGTAACCTTGGATGTGCTATAGGATAATTGCAGAGTCTTGGTCATATGAACCACAAGTAAATTTGTAGGATTAGTACAGGGCATTCTGGTACAGAACACCCTTTTCCCTTCTGGTTTCTCTTCACCTGAAGTTTTCAAAGTAGTGTAGTAATGGTTTTTCACTTCTGCTTTTAAGCAACTACAGTGTGAAAGTTTGCAGCATTTAACTAGATTGGTTTCTTTAGTTTTAATATTATATGAGGTATTGACTTGGGAGAGTACTCAGATTCCTGTAAGATTGGTGTTTCTATATAAAGTATAGACAGAGAAATTATAATTCCCTTTTTCTGATATTTCTGATGGAAAAATGTATTTTGGAGTTGCTTTTATAATTTTTATGCTTTATATGTGACAGAACCCCCAGCAGATCTTTCTCAGGCCAAATTAAGTGGGAAATTGGACTGACTTTTAATCAAAATATTAATCCAGAGGAGAAAAGAGGTTTTTCTTGCATTGTCTTAAAAATTCTGTCTGTAAAAAAGCAATTTCACCCACATATTTTGGCACATGGATTTGAAATACTGAATTATAGAGAGGTTTGCTTCAGTAGGATCTTTCTTGTATGAATCCCTCTTACTTCACCTTCCAAACAGGTTCGATAGATACCTGTGAGAAATTTAGTTTTGTGTCTTCTAGTTTTGTATGTGATCACTGGGGAGGATGGAGAAGCCATGCTAGTCTGTTAAAGCAGTTTTCTAAATTTTGACTTATATTACAATAGTAATCATGTTCTAAAAATTAAATATAAATTTTTTCAATCTATTTTTTTGGCTGTTTTCTCTCCTCTGCCTCATTTCATGCTTTCTCACTCAGAATGCGGTCACATAATTGATTTCCAGAGTGAGTGGCTTAAAGGAAGGGATGTAAACCTTCATGAAGATGGCAGGAACAAATGTAGGGAAGTTATGATTTTCTAATTTTTTTGCCATAAATGGAGGTGTTTCTGATGCACATTAGGAGATTGAGCTCCCAGACTTCTCACTACTCCTCATTGCTAGGTTACATCTCACAAACCCTTTGTTTTAACTAATTCTTGCTCAGTTCTTACTGAAGGGGTAAAAACTTTTAGACAAGAAGCAGAAGGAAGTATCCAGAGTCAAGATCTCTCTATTATTTGGGAGGTAAACAGATTTATCCCTCTTAAAGCAGAGGTTAGTAACTCCCTCACCATTTAACTACCCTCTGGCAAAGGTAATAAAATTACAGTTTATCCCAAACCAGAAATATGCCAATAAACATGATCCTCATAGTGACACTGAAGTCATTAGGAATTTTTTTCTATAAGAAGGGAGAATGTAGCTGAGCTAAAAATCCTATAAATATACAACAGCACTTGGATTATTTGGAAAGATACAGGCACAGTTCAAGTAAAATAACATTCCCTTGTACACATAAACACTTAAAGGATGCATTAGTTTATACAGTATTTTATTGCTGGTGGTTTTTGTCGAGTTGGAGACCGTAGAAATGGGGAATATGAGATGCCCAGAGAACAGGGAGGAGGTGGGAACAGAGATGATCTGAAGCTGTGATGAGAAGGGGGAATTTAAATGGTGGTTTAAGGACCCTGGAGGTCAGGAGCTGAGGGCAATTTGGGGATGCTTCCACAAGATGACAAAAATATGGGTACATTTGAAGGTACAAACGAGGAAATAAGAAGGTGAAGAAGAAGGTGGACTGTCTAGGTGACAAAGGGACAAGAGAAAGATGAGAGGAACTAGTTAGATTGACTGCAGCAGAAGGCAGAAAATGCAGGGAAGCAGAAAGAGTTTCCCTAGGATAGTAAATGGTGTTTTGAAGGCTGGAAGGAGCCTCTGGAAAGCTCCCTTTCTTTCACTGCCACTGAATATCTGCAAAGCTTCTGTCAGATTGTCCTGTTCTCCTACCAACCCTGAAAATTTCCTTGCTGGCTCCATAAAGTTGGCATTTCATGGGTATGTACAGTGCAAATGTGGTGTGTATATATACAGTGGGTTTCAGCTATCAGATCCCTCCTTGAACATGTCTATAAACTTTTTTATCCTGCTTGCTGCTGCTGTCTTTCACACCAGTACCTGAAAGATCCATACAGACTGGGAAATGAATGGATCTGAGCATTTTTTAAATTATTATTTATTATTTTTTATCTTTTTTTTTTCTTGAGGGAGGAGGGGTAGAGTGGGAGGAAGAGGAACAGTATAAATCGTTTAGGCAAAATATTACACAAACAGCACCAATTCCAGACATATTAATTTAAGTGCCTGGCTACATATTTGGACAGCTATTATTCCCACTGACTTTACTGCAAACTTGATCTGCAGACCAGAATTTCTGTTAAGAAAAGACTGTTCCTTAGAGCTTGAAAACGGGGATGTATTTTACAGTTTGGAACCTGAGTTTATAGATTTGCTCAAGAACACTAACCTCTACACTATAAGAATCACAATTAGAGTTTCTTTTTCTTCAAGGGCTCAATCTTACAGGAGGCTGAACATTATTGACATTAAACTCATGGAGTTAGGGGTTTATATAATCAAAGTACACAACACTCTGAAGAATTGAGCCGTAAGCACAGAATTCACCAGCGTAATGCATTTGGAAGCACTTTGCTTTGCATACAGAGGGAATGATCACACATCAGACACCTGGCAATTTTGATGATCCTGTTTTCAATAGAATAACATTGCATACTCTATTACCAGAAGAGTAATAAATGAGAATACTGAAAAGAAGTGCCAAAAGGAATCCTTAATATCATTTTTATGAACATCTGTCATTTGTTCAAGTATAAAGAAAAATGAGCTTATGTGGAATGAAAAATCAGTCCTAGAATGGAGACTATCAGTACCTTTTACAAAATGTACTTATTTTTATTGAGCATTTTACTGTATGCATGAGAATTCCCAGCATTATTTTTATGGCTCTGCACAGCCTCCATTGTACATTCTTGGTGTAGACCTGAGAGGAGCTGGCTTACACATAAGGACAAAAAGAGGTGTAATGAATCATGAAACAAGCCTGTTTTATTCAATAAGACATTGTCTGAGCTTTCTTTCCACATGAAGAACTGGCCATTCAAACAGAAATGACCTGCAGAATTTTTGCATAGAAAGGAAGCTAAATTCATTGGGGCATATGCAGTAATAATTCTGTTGTTTCACGATACTATGAGATTAAATTAAACAATACTAGTTTGCATTTGAAGCATTTGGAAACTTCCCTAGTACACAGAACAACGAAGTGTTTTCTCCTGAAAATGTCATTGATTCCTTTCTCCAGTAATTTTTCAGCAGTTCAGTAAGTGCAAGACCTTTGTTTTCAAGATAAATGCAGGCAGAGATGTCTGGCACAATGGAGAATAAAGGATTAAAAGGCTTTCTCAGGAAAGCAAGGGCCAACCTTACACATGCTCTAGCACAAATAAAATGTTGCACATAGGCAGCAGGTAAGAGATGCCACCAGCATACCATGTGATATCTGACACGAGTTGCTAAATGGAATTTCTATCGTTCAGGTATCCCCTTCAACCAGTGAAGAGATGAAAGAAAGCTTATTGTACTTAATAACATTTGCAGGCATCAATGTTACCTATCAATTCTTGGCCTTTGTTGGGCTGTGTAAAGCTCTGAGTCACAGGACACCTCTGGAGATTTCATTATTTAGAGGTTGATGCATAGAGTAATGACTTTTTTTTTATTTGCTAAAACTAATGTGTGTGGAATAGGTCTTAGTGGGAGGAAGGGCATGTTTGTATTGTGGGATTTGAAAATCTTGTGCACATAAAGGTTACTCTCTGGGTTTTTTGTCTTTTTTGATCCATGATATGAAACTATGAAGCACTTACAAAAAGCTTTTCTTCCTCCATATCTTTGCAGCATCCTAGCTTTAGTGGATTGCACAGATTTTTCCATTTAGCCATTCCACACAACAGGTTTGGTGGTTCAATGAGTATCTTTTTCTTTCTTCTCTCTGTACTCACTGACGCCTCTGGTTGATTAATTTTAGAATAAAGCATTCCTAGAAGAGTTCTTCCCAAGAGGGTTTTCTGTGGGCGTCTGTTCTTTACATCCAGGGTAAGATGGTCCCTGCATGGTCAGGCAGGCGGTGCAGCTCAGTATATAGAAACTTTGATTTTTACAGTCTTTTAACTTTTGCATGTGACTTCTTCACTCAGGAAACACTTGCTGCAAGTCAAAGTGCAACAAGTTATCAAGTCAAATTAAAACTGGAAATAAAAGAGGAGAATGAAAGAATTTTTCTTCCACCCCAGCGTAGAACACTGGCACATCAAGACCTGACCTTAAAGCTTTCACCGTTAGGATTCTTTAATAGGGCAAGAAAATGAGTAACTGAGGAACGGAGGAAAAAAAGAGAGAGCTTCAACCCACAACAGTCCTTTGACTCTTTGTTACTGCTGAAGGTGTCAGTGCTGGACATGCTGCTGCCTCTCCCCTCCCTTTTATGCACTTTACTGGGTCTGATCTTTTGTCTTTTTCTTTTTCTTCTTTTTTTTTTTAATGTGTGGTTAGTCATTTTCATTATGAAAGGTCAGTCTACTTTTCTGCTGGAATTTGAATATTGTCCACATTTTTTTCCCAAATGTCATTACATCGGCTAACATTTTTATCACCAATTATGGCAAGATTTTGTAGCATTTCTAGCACACATCTTTAGAATACGTTCTGTCTGAAGAGTTCTTCCTTTTGTAATTAAAAATGACCTGGCTACCTACTAAATGCTAAAATATTGTGAAATGCTAATGCTGTCTTGAAGTTTTGAGAACCTCGTGTTCCCTGTAAATCATGCAAAATGTGAGTTTGAGATCTCTGAAAAATGTCTTTCTGCCATATTCATAAATTTATGTTAATTCAAATGGATAAGGTCAGTAAGTTTGTCTGGAAGACCATTAAAGAATAAGTGCTTCTCAAAACTTAGTTCCTTAATCTGGTACTCTCAGGCTCTGCACAACCCTTATGCATGTTGCTTTGCTTGCTTTTCATACTGACTGATTCCCCCCATTCCTGCATTTTTTTCCCCAGAACATTTTTATAATTACAGAATCAGTTACTAGATGAGGAAAAATAGACCCAGGGACATGTAGCTGGGTGAGGGATGAAGCCTGGGCTGCCCTCCTGACACTGCTGCTGTCTCTAAAGCCAACTTGTGGGACACCTTTTATTTTCCCCTTGTTTGCCTCAGCTTTGCTCTCTGCAGATGGAGTTAATGGCGTCTCGGAGCACTTGGCACCTCCAGGTGGAAAACGTTCATTGTTGTTATCTGTGAATTTTAGCAGTTCTCAATTCATAACCATTTAAACCACTTGGAAAACTGTTAATTGCATTTCGGCTCTTCCGCCTCCTCCTCCTCCCATCTGCTGCTTTTTTCTCCCACCTTTCCCTCTCACCTCTTCCTCTGATGAAGGTGGAGCTCAGTCATTCCTGCCTGATGACCCACCTCAGTTTTCTGGCTGCACCCTGGTGTCCCTCTGCTTCCCTGGTCTCTGCTTCTGGGCATTTTGATATGTGATTTTAGCTTGTTTACCTCCCTTTCTCTACCACAGAATATTCTGATTTTGCTTCTGTTGGTGGTTTTATCCCCAAGGGCAGTTGCCAAAGTGAGTCGAACAGCAAGGTTGGCCCCTCTGTGGTCTCCCTGGGCCCTCTGGAGCTGGGATCTTGCACCCACAGGTGGGAACCACAAGGTGGAAGGGTCCCACTCAACACCAAACCCAAGAGGACTCTGTGAAATCACTAACTACAAAAACCTCCCACATCTAACAGTTTTTTACATAACAACCCATCAAAGTTTGCACTACACTGGGTATTCTGAGGACATGATAAATAATCAAAAGTGTGATGTATCAGATTATCCAGAAATTTTATCAACTTTTGAAGGCAAAATTAGATTTCTTTTTCCCATGTATTTTAATGGAAGATACGGTTGCAGAGATTTTATTTTTCCAAGTTCAGTGGAATTTTTTCTTATTCTTAGCGGCCAAGCCAGGTGTCTGGTTTGTAATGCACTTACTAGTTGTAGGGACACTTTGAGTTGCTAAGTACATGTAATGGAAAGAAATGAGAGAAAAGAGCTAGTCAGGAATTTTTCAGCAGAATGCTTTTTAATGGAAAACGGTGTTTCAAGGAAACTCAGATGTTTCATGGAAATTCTTTGAGGTTTCGTTATGAACTTTAGCCAAATGGCTGTGATGTTGGAGGAGGCAGTTGGCCACACTTCTCTGTGCTGCTCTTGAAATGCCATAATATCCAAGAGTATAACTGAAATACTTGGGTCTACTTCTAAAGTCCTTTTAAGACACTTGTTATTTATTTATTAATAACAAATTGTTTCAATTTAGCTCCATTGAAAACGAAAGCAGGATGTGTTTCAGTCCGCAAAAAATGATGTGTTTTAACGAATGCTGGGTGGCAGATATGTCTTTGATGGTTCAAAAATAAAACATCACAGAATCATGGAATGGTTTGGGTTGGAACAGGCCTTAAAGATCATCAAGTTCCAACCCTCTGCCATGGGCAGGGACAAGTTCCGCCAGACCAGGTTGCTCCAAGCCCCATCCAACATGGCCTTGAAGACTTCCAGGGATGGGGCATCCACAACTCTTATGCCATAGATGACTTTATCTCTCGTTGTGGTTCACTACTGCTGGTGTAGAGTGCAATAACATAAAGAAAGAAAAGACAACGTCAAAATGCATTTTTAAAGGAAATTACTTTGAATTCTAAAATTTTCTAAAAAAACAAAGCATGTTTTTGTCAAAGCATGTTTAGACCTGGAATTTCTGTAAAGCTTTTCTTTTGGAAAACATTAAGATTCTGAGAAATTACCGTTTTTCATTTTGAAAAAAAGTTGGTGGATAATTTCCAAGAAATGTCTTGCCATTGTTTAGTATGCTCTGTAGTGAGATCACTCCTGGGAGAAGAGGCTGGCTGGAGCAGCTTTCTGTTCCCATCCTGGTCTGCAGCAGGAGCTCTGGCTCAGGCTCCGCTACTGATTCAGGCAGCATTTAGGAACACAAACTCTCTCACATCACTGACTTACCTCTTTAACTTCAGTCACTTTTCTATGAAAGATCGTTGCACAGTTTACCATATGTAATTTTTAAACCTAATTTAAGTTAATTCTGTATGGCTTCTCATCAAGGCACTTTCCATTTTTTTTTTTTTTTTTTTTTTTTTTTTAAGGACTGGTTTAATTAAATTTAACATAAGTCAATTCATATTGATTGAAATTACCTTAAATGAGTTTGGCTTGAGCCCAAATAACACAGTGTTTTGCACCTGTTTTAAGTTGAATTGGTTTAATTTTATACCAACAGTTCTACTGTTGCCACCCATCAGTGGCAGCCAGCACACAGAAAGCTCCCACTTCTGGGCTGTTATGCAGTACCAAGTAGAGAAATAATCTGAGATTACCTACGTGCACTCATCGCTCAATGGCATCATTTGTAGATTAAAACACCATTTAATTAGTATAAGATTCTGAAAAACCCATCACTACCATGTCTTTGGGCTTCCATCCTTCAGCACTAATTTTCCTATATATTATACAATCAAATAAATGGTAATTTTTATATTATCTCTTTTCTGTACACCAGCTTTTATTGTGACTCTTACTAGAGCTCACACTCGTCTGCTTTAGTATTCTGTCATGATTTCCTTTCTTCACATAATTTTAATGAGAAATACCAAATTAATGCAAAATAGGCTAAACTCAAAGCAGAAAAGGAGGAGGATTCTCTGTGGTGAGGAAAGGGAGCAGTAAAGGTATGATTCCCCCTTTGCTAAAATTTTCTCCCTAATTCCAGAGCTTTCAAGCAAGCAGAAACTGCCACTAGGCTTCATCTGAACTTTCCCTTGTGGCCCTTAAAAATGTTATTTAGAAGAAAGGCAAGTAAAGCTGTATTTGGGACCAGGAGGAGAGTTTTGATAATTTGATTATAAGTTCACCAAGTGCGTAGGCAAATACTGGAGTTAATTCTCTGCTCCCATCACTATAAACTGGAAGAAATCAAGTGAAATAGAAAGATTAACTTGGGGTTTTCCCATATCCAGGTTGTAGCTGTGATGGGTTTGTTTCTAGAAGAGAAAAAGTTGGTCTCCCCCTCTGCTTAAAACCTACAGAGAGGAGTAGGACTAAAACTGAGGTGTAAAATAGCTGCAGAGGTGAGAAAACATATGTTCTTGCCCTCTGCGCAACCAGGCAGGTGTTTGACAGGACTGTGCAGGACGGGCTCACCTGGGTGCTTTACCAAGACCATAAAGTGGTGTGCACATCTATAAACTTAGCAATTCCCAATGTATTTTTTTTTTTTTGGTGCATTTTAGAGGAGGAAGGACAGTTTATTTTATTTTTACTTTTATCTATTTTTTCTCCTCAGACTCTCTCTTTACTACAGAACTAATTTCCTGGTGCAGAGCTGTGACCGATGTAACCCAGTGTGTGTGTGAGCCATACAAATTAACAGAAAAGGAAAATAATGTGCTGCCAGGGCTTGATATAACATTCAATGCCTCTGCATGAATATCCATTGCAATGTAAATATTACTGTTTAGAAAAAGTTTGACCCTTTCTAATACGGGAGGCCACACCACATTATATCAGACCGTGCTCTGTCATGCTGCAACATGAGGTGAAGTAACAAGAAGTGACACGAACCTTTGTAAAATGCCACAGTGCAGTAACCCATTTTTAATGCTGTCAGTATAAACCATGGGAGCAGGTAGAAACAAATCAAACATAACATCTGAACGGAAAAATATTGTTAAAATTACCTACAGCCCTCAGTTAATATCTGACTGTCAGGACATCTCTGGCTGAGGTATCAATTCACACCAAGAAACCGTGCGGATTTGTGACGAGAGTGGTGGTGAATCTCATTACAGAGGTTGTCACTTCAGTGCTATTTATCAGCACCTCACACAGCATCATGGTCAAATAAACAAGACGAGTTTTGTCTTGGTAATTTTCTTGAGTAACAATCCCACAGGCCCACCTCGCCTCCCTTCCCAGGTCAAAAGGAGTGAATATCAGTGGGCTGCTTAAGCATTCCAGAAGCTCGTTCGCCAGCTCACCTTGCGGCACTTTTGCTCCTCCTACTCTCAAGTTTTCCTCCTCCTAAACTGCCCCAAAACACGTTCCTGCTGGGATGAGAAGGCTAGCAAGGCTTTTCCTAGCTCTCCTTTACTACACTTCCCTGAAGACTAACGGCATCCAGCTTTTATGGCTCTGACATTTCAGCAGTCCTAGGGCCTCTCCTGCAAACGGATCTTGCACTAGATGCCAAATTATATCCAAAAAGCAAAAGCAGTGCACTTCTCATGAATTTTATAGGACACTGTGGAATTAAACCGGACAACCAATTTAAGAGGGTAGAGACTGATTCACCAGCATTACTGCTGAGGAATCAAGTAGCAGATTCATTGAATCTGGTGGTTTGGACATAAATAATGTTTAAGGCAATTAACTATGGATTTCAGGCTTGTCCTGAGGACTTTATCAAACTGCAATTTTACAGAACAAAGGAGGCTTTTTGAGTTCATGCATGGAAATAAAAGTTCCAGTGTTACAGTGAGTTCTTTGGTGTAAGTTGTGCAGCAAGTAGTCTTGATCACACTGTTCTTAATGTATGTAAATAAGCACTATCATAATAAAAGCGATTCTTCTACTGACCCTGGTAAAAGCTGCAGCATATTAGGGATTTCTCTTTCATGTGACCTTTCTGTTGAATTTCTTCTCCTAATGTTCTGCCCCCTGAAAGGAAGATTATTTCAGTGGAGAATATTCAGCAAGAAGGTGAATCTTGAAATCTGATACAGTGACAGGGGATTTGGGGTTTTTCCCAATTTAAGGAATTTTTCACAACCACAAATAGGCAGAGAAAATTCCCACAGCTCTCAGCTTTCTAAGCGATGCTGTCCTATTAAACCAGTGATGTGACCTGAGACAGGTTAGTGGAGACTTTTGTGTTGTTAAAAAGCACAAGAAATGCAGCACAAGCTGCAGCAAGGGAAGTTCCAAGCAGATATTAGGGAAAATATTCAAAATTAGGATGATCAAACATTGGAACAAGTTGCCCAGAGATGTTTTATAGTTTCCATCCTTAGAGATATAAAAAACATGACCAGATGAAGCCCTGAGCAGCATGTCCCAGCTTAAGAGTTGGATTCAGCTTCCAAGTGGTCTCTGCTGTGCAAGGTCATCTTTCCCTGATGGTCTGCAAAAGACCCTTCGACCCTAAATTTTTCTGTGATTCTCAGCCAGCTGTTTCACACTGAGGAGCATTTGGTGACCTTCTCTTCCTCCCTGATTTGCTACCAAGACTGACTTCAAGGGGTTAAGTGCATTTTATTTAGGGATAGTAGATGAACGTGAACTGCAGACACAGGAGAATCACATGCTATTGGCTCGCCCACTACATATCTACTGTTATGAATGCTCCTAAATGTACCATAAAGATATTCAAAACTGTATTAATTTTTCATGTTACCTTAAAATCTGGTCTAAAATTGTAAAGATATATTCTTTTTGGTTCATTATTATTATGTGTACACTGTAAAAGAATTAAGAACTAACCCAGCTTGCTGCAGGTCATCGGATTTCCTCTTTGACCTTGTCTGATATCATCTCATCTGTTGTGTTTGACTGCTTAAAAGTCCAAACCTATCCTGCACAAAATAAATATAAGAGGAAAGCTCTTAAGCAATGTTCTTTATTCTAAGCCCAATGGGCTATCTTTATTCAATAGAGCTAAGTATTTGACTAGTTTTGCAATAAACAGAAGCTGAAATGTAATTTACCAGCTCTTCATGAATTGTTTATTCATATCCACCCTTGGGATATTCTAGTACTATTGAATTACTCAGTATGATGTTGACAACTAGTTTATTTTTTTTTTCTTCTAATTTCTGCAACGTGCTGTTATTCAGTATTTGGATTTGAGAACTAATTACCAGGGACATGTGAGAGTTTTGCAAAAAAAAGGCTGTAGACAAGTTAAATAAAACAGACCAAATTCTACCCTGAATTGTACTGGTGCAGCCCAACTCATGACAGCAGAAAGACAGAATGTAGGCAATTAACTATTACTGCAAAATTATTTTTCTGTCTGTGACATTGCTTTCTAGATCTCCTAAAAATACTCTGGGGTTGGGGGGATTGATTTGTTTTTCTCCCCTGTTGATGTAGTGATATAGCAAACTTCTCTAATAAGAAAGGAAAAAGCATGTGTAAAAAAAATCTCTTGGCATGAAATTATTTTTCAGGAGGTTAATAGGGAGTGCTATTTACTTTTAAAAAGTTCCAATTGAAGTACAGTTGCATTCCCAACCACTTGTGCAGGGCAGTACAAACCAATGATTTCACCAAGGGTTCAGAATCATGAGTTAGAATTTGGTGAAAATACTGAGAACTGACTCGTGCCTGGTCCCCTGGACTACAGGGAGCTTGCTGAGGGGTTTCATTGGGACAAAAACATCTGCCTAAACTCAGGGACTGAAAAAACCCTACCAAATATGACCTATTAAAATGTAAAAAAAAGTGGATTTAAAAGGGGGAAGGCACTAATTAACTAAAAACCATAGTGGCTTTGGTGTTTGACCTGGAAAGATATGGCTGTTAATGTGAGAATAGGCAGGACTTGCTTGCAGAAACATAAGATATAAAGATGAGGAGGGGCATAAAAAATGAAGAAGAGGAAAGACTGCCATGCATATTTTCAGTTCATGTTGTGACAGTCGGTGTTGAGAGACTTGGCAGGTTAAAAATAACATTCTTATTTTGTTACAATTTTAACTTGTAGCATTCCTTTTTCAAAAACAGTTACATCACTAATTACTTAATTTCCTTAAATATTTATGCCCTAGAATAGTACAATACTTTATTAAAGGGTTAAAATGAAGGATGATTTTGTGTGGTTTTCTAAAGCAAGGCCCTCCAGTACACAAATAAAACTTAAATTACATAGCAAATATTCTCAAGGCATCAAAGCCTCTATGTTGCCTATGCCCTACATGTTGCAATGCCAAAAAAAACCATAACCACCCTCATTTTGTTTATCAGGATACCAAGAGATGTATTGTGTGGTATACTTCCCATAGTGGTACACATTATATTATTGGAGTTATCTCTGATCCTGTCTTTCCCTAGCTGACGGAGTTGTAGAACAAACTGAAATATCCATGTGAGGCACGAATCTCAGAGGGATCTGTGAAAACTCGGGCAACAGCCATCATTCACTTGGGGTACTTTAAAAATTACCATCCTTCAAATTAAAAATCCTTCAGCTGATAAAAAAGCTTGGGTTGGAGGGGGAAGGACCAGGTTCAGCTCCTAAAGCTTCCCATGTAAACAACCAAGCCCCGGACAATGCTGCCTTTAGCCTCTGTTTTGGCACTCCCTGACCCGCAGCTGGGCTCAGGGGATGCCTGCTTGCAGCCGGGGAGGCCAGGGTTAGCAGCACAGACTTTTATACAAGAGCAATGCAGTTATTCTGGCGTTGTGTAGGCAGCCCCTCAGCAGAGAGGCCTGTCAGAGCCGCTCTCCTTGCCCACCCCGTCTCTGTGCCTCATGACACGTCCCCCAGAGCGGGGCTCTTGTCACAGCTGCTCCCGTGACTCGCTCGTGAGGCTGGGCTCTGCCGAGCTCCGCTCTGGGGATGGAGAAAGCTGCAGTCGGCATCCCAGCTCAGCCTTTACCCACCGAGGTTGATCCAGAGCTTTTTCCCTTCCTCTCCCTTTGCCAGAGGCGCTGTTAGTCACTCAGGCGTCCCTGGCTGTGGCACTGCTGGCAATTGCCCGTGCCCTGGCCATGCTGAGTCTAGGCCCTGTCAGGGTGGGCACGTCATTAAAGCCCTACAGCTTCTCTGGTTTTGGGACTGCTACGTTTGTGTCCATCCCATGCAGCTGCTTGCACAATAGCTGTATTTACAACAGGCAGTTTTCCTGCTGTCCTTTCCAATATTTAATTAATTGCTATGTTTTGTGTGGAGCCCTTCTTGTGGCACTGCTCAGAGGTTCCTGTGCATCCCTGGCACTTTCAGCAGCACAATAACCCCATCACAAATGTCCTGCTTCGTTGCACTCCTGCTGCAGTGATCGGATCCCGCTTCTGCTCAGATTCCTAATCCCAGCTATTTTTACGGCCAAGTGGCAAAGTGTGGAGGTTTCTTCTCTGGAGCTTTGGGCTGGTAGTCCAGAAGGGCAGAGCTCTGCCTGTGGCATTCAAGTTTTAAACAAAGCTGAGAGTTTTACAGATGAATTACAGAGTGCAAGAGCAAGCAAAGCTGTCACAAGCCTTAGTAGCCACAATTAACTTGTCTGTTCATTATGAAGCATCAACATTAATATTTTATTCACCCATAACTTCAAAGCATGAAAGACAGCCTAACAAAAACAGACTAAACATCTTTCAAATCTCTGCTGTCTCACTCTGCCCACTAAGAAGTGGTAGGGTTTCTTTGGGACGTCAGTCTAGGATTCAGCAAGTCTCTTGGCACTCCAGGAGTCAGAAACCTCTCCTTGGTCCTCAGCAGGTGCCAGCAGTGAAGTCTGTATCCCTTTCAAGTTTCAGATGACATTGTACACAGCTCTGAAGTTCATGTCTTTGCACCACGGGGCTGTGGAGTAACACAGATCTGGCAGGAAGGGAACCATCATATTCATCATTCCAGCTTCAGAGCTCTTCTTACCCTTTCGAGCTGTTGTCCTCTATGAAATGCAAAGTGCCTTTGAGAAAGCATCATTTATTAATAAGATATATTCTTTTAGATTTTGGCAGGTTGCACTCCAAAAAAAGACCCAGTGTGTCGTTATGTAATGAAACAGTGCACAATTCATGTCTCACCTCCTGCCAGTGCTTTTGGAAACAGGTGGAAATGAGTAATTAGCCATAAATGGTAGCATTCCTCCATTACTTACAGAGAGTATTTGGCAGTGATCATTTAGGCTTTAAATGTTTTTTTAAAAGGTAATACCATTCATGGACTTGTCACATTCAGAACTTTAACGTGTCCCTTAAACTCTTCAACTAATTTATTACAAAATTATTCCATTTTTAAAGTTAGCTCTTTTTACTTCTGTCGCTCTGTCTGGTCCATATTTAAACCAGTATTGTCAAGTTCTCTGTATATGCCATGGCATCAGAACATGGAAATAAAGACTGCTCTGAGCAGTAGTTTAAAAGAAGAAAGGTTTGTGTCACCTATAATTCAGGCAAGAGCCGAAGAAACACTTGCCTGCTGCAGTGCCACCGACACCATCCACCATCCCTGGAAGTGTTCAAGGCCAGGCTGGATGGGGCTTGGAGCAGCCTGGTCTAGTGGAAGGTATGGAACCCATGGCAAGGGCTGGGACTGGATGAGCTGTGATGTCCCTTCCAAACCAAACCATTCTGTGGTTCTCTAAACCTCTAATTCCATGCCAGCCTTAGGTCAGATTTCTCAGTGTAATGAATGGGAGTAGAGGGCTCTGGAAGCTTTCCCAGTGACTCCTCAGCAGCAGTTTGCTGTGATAGTTCGGTGCTGTGTGCCTGGGATGGGAATCCACTGCCACGCTGGGGCTAGCAAGGGATGCCCTCCTCCAGCTGAGCCAGCTGTGTGTGCTCTGCATGTGCATGGAAAAGCTGCACTGCAGCTGCTTTCACTGGGTGCCACAGGAGCTTGCCTGACCCGTCGTTCCCATCCATCTGGAATGCATGGCTGAGTTCTCCTGGCACCCCCTGACCTGTATCTGCAGTTATTCTTCATGTAATAACATTGCAGAAGGCTTCTGTTTTAGAGACATCCTCTCTCCAACACTGACCTCATATGTGGTGACTGGCCAGAGATAACGTAGCTATAAATTTCATAAAGCTGCATTCCAGCTGCAATCACAGATTTGGGAATTGATTTCTTCTGATGGTCTCAAAAAGCTGGACTTTTCAGGAATTGTGAAGGTCATTTCTATTATCTTAGCTCTACTTGTTAGAAGTGTGTTACAGGCAGGTGTGCTAGTTACAGAAAAGAAGTCTGTACTGTAGAAAATGTAGTTTAATACTTAAAGCAAATAGATTTATAACCTTTTCTACATTTCTCATAGATGCATCAGATTTTTATATAATCTCTTGTAATATAAACTAATATGTTACAATTCAGCTAAAAATAAAAACAAAAAAAATTGTGCTTGTGCCAATGTGGCTGAAATGTCACTGAGCAATGGTGTCGTTCAAAGCCCAAATCACCAGTGCAGTGCAAATATTGTGGAGTTAAGCAGCAGTTCATTGAGTTCTGCAGCCCTAATTTTGTTCAGGCAGAGGGGGATTCTCGGTTTGCAATTACATTTTCTACAGGATACACGCATGGCAGTTCTGTGAGATGAAGGACAAGAGCAGGGTTCTCGCTCGGTGGACTCTGGAAGCTGTAAGAGCACCTTCCTTAATTTCTGTGGGCAGTGAACCAAAAGGCTTGAAAGCAATGTATTGCAAAACTGCCACAGAGAAACTTTGTGTTATAAAGTGTATAATGAGGCCATAGGTGTGTCAATGGAGTTTTGAGTCTTCTCATCTTAATAGGGTGTGGGTGTGAGTTCTCTACTTCCTGTCAGAATGCACAGAAAAAGGATTTGAAACTGCAGTAGTTTGAACAATTTTCTGCAGTTAGTACTTAAATAATCTTTACTAACTTGGTAGAAATGATTGATTATTCCCTAAGTACCACTTTGTAGTTGGAACGTGGACTCTTGCTGGTGTGCTTAAAACAGCATAAACAACCCTTTGCTTTAGAACTTCAGCTAAGCATTAATCACACAAGAGTTTTACCATAAAATGTTTTGGTATTGATTAATAGGCTGGAATTTGAAAGTTTTAAAACTCTCTCTGAATGTCCACACAGTGCAAGTCTGGGCGTGTGGGAATGCTCAGATCTCAGGTTACAGTGCACCTCCCATTAATTCTCATTAGATAGCTTCCCACCTTCTTCTCTTCCAGTATCTAAAGTGATCACAACAGATTTCCCAGATTTCGCATTCAAAAATAAGTTTGATAGGTAAGATAAAAGAGGCACCTTTATTTAGAGCAAGTTAGATGTGAATATAAATGATATCCATAATGATAGATGTGGATTTGGGGGGATGAAAGAGAATGTCCTTTGTGGGTTGGGACTAAATGATCCCGTTTGTTCTCTGATTGATGACCTCCAGTGGTGAGAATTGTCGACGTTGCTCTTGAAAGATAAGTCCACTGCCCCTTTCCTTCACTGAAGCAGCAGAACAAGATGTGTGTCCCCATGTGATGCTCCAGTTCCCAGGCTCGTGGCTGACCTTAACCCACCAGTGAGCTGTACTTGGGCAGAGGCTGTGCCTCGCCCAGCTGCCGTCCCTGCAAGCGCTGCCGTGCGTTCCCTTCACCAGACGTGAGTCAGCTTTCCCTCCTGGAGGACTCTACAGGGGGATTAGTTTTCCAAGCGTACATTGGCAAAGAGCCTTACTGAAACTTCCTAAAAAATCTCTGATAAGGCTTGACTGGAAGGAAATAAACGAAATCCAAAGTGTCATGAACCCCACTGAACTTTGCTGTTTCTCAGGGGCAGGGAGGACAGCCCGGATGGAGCCGGGTTGGTGGCTGGGCTGACAAGGCCGAGTGCATCCATCAGGGGAAGGCTTTCTGTGTGCTGAGAACATATAAGCAATTCCCAAGAAAGGTCCACAAAAGCAATGGATATTTTAAAATGTCAGAAGAGAGAGAGGTGCACTTGTGCATTTCCATTATAAACAGGATTCTAACATTTAAAATAACTATCCCTGCCACAGTCCTCAGCAGAAGATCAAAACATCATCATTTTAACATCAAAAGGCATATTCAGCTTTTTTCTTTTTTTTCCATTTTCTTTTCAGTGAAAAATACCCCTTGCTGTGTGCAGTTTTTTTCCTTTTTTTTTCTTTTCCAAACGACCAAGGCATTCAGACTCTGGGGTAGAGGCTGTTCACATCTCTTTTTTTCAAAAGTTGTTTGACAGCTGATCCTGAGAGAGGGTCTCTCAATCTTTACCATTTTATTAAGCTGCAATATTTGGAATTTTGAGGCTGGATTTTAGCCTTTGAGGAAGAGTATTCAATGGCATGAATCTTTTAAGCTGCAGTGGTGCAAGAGATTATTTCAGCAATTTTCCACAGACGATTTTTCAAAGAGACAATGAGGCATTTGTGAGCAATATATGGCAGGAATAAGCTTCAATTTCTTTCATACAGCAACTTTGGAAGAAACACTGTTATGTCTGTGTGGTTTACATGGAAGTTAAAATAGCTCAGGCAACCTCCAAGGCTATAAAGTCAATTTTTCAAATATAAATCTCAATTTCAGGTCAAGCTGGAAAAAGAAAATAAAGCGATTTAGAAATACCACTCACCATTTTTTCCTCTGAATTTGTAAGCTCGTGTGTAGCTGAAAGCCAGGCTCAGTTCTGGGCTGCTTAAAGGAATTTGTTCTAACCCATCTGGTATACAAACACTGGCATTTAGTGTCTTTTCAGTGTTTTCCAAAAGGTCAGAGTCTGTTGCTAAGATTACTTTTTAAGGTAAATTTTCAGTGTAAAGTCTATATGAAAAAGAACAAAAACAGGTGGGAAAAAATAATCCAAGCAAAATTTCTTGCAAACTGCCTGTACTGCAGGGAAACCTGCCTGAATTTATCCATCATCAGACTGACCAAAACATCTTTTACTAAATAGAGATTTAGATGTGAACATAAGCACACGGTAGAAAAACACATCCAGGTTAGGAGAGCTTCAGTGCAAAAGAGCCCAATAGATTCTTCTAAAATTTGAATTTTTTTTTGGTGGTTTACTGATTGACATATACTACGCAGATGCTTCATAACAATCACAATGCTTACTTTATATTCCAGTGACACACATTTGTTCACCATGATTTTCAATGTCTAAGCTATAATGAGTGTTTTGATGATGTAAATGATATCCAGATCTATTCTATTCTATTCCATTTTATTCTGTTCTAAACTTCTGCAAATGATGATGTTTGGATTTGTGGGAAAAAATAGTTTAAATTGCTTTGTGTTCTCATTCTGTTCACTGCTGAAGTAAAACACTGCATGGTGCAGCATCAGCACAGACTGCAGATGAAACAGTGGAAAATATAGTTAGCAGCAGTGTCTTTCCCTTCTTCAGGGAAGATCCGTAGTGGTAAATATAGTGCCAAGAGAGGAAAAACCACCATGTTAATGCACCTCATAATAATGGCTTCCTCATTCATCACTGCACCGAACCAACTGTTCTCCCCCTTGCTGTCACAGCAGCAGGGAAATTTCAGCTACCAGGATCCACAACATCTTGATCTACTTTCTGTCTTTGCTCAGACCCAAATGACACAATGACAGCGCCTGGTGCTGGGGACTGAAAGTTTCAGCATCCGTCTGCCCCAGTCCTTCCCCAGTGCTCTCTGTCATTACCAGGTGCTCACTTCAAAGATATGGACTAAGAAATTTCTTAAGGCTGAGGTGAAGTTCTGAAAAAGAAATTACTGGAGAATTTTGCTTACAGATAAGTATTTTAAAATAAGCTTTGCAAGAGCAGTGATAGGATTCCTCCAGCTTACTCTGGAAGTGGAGGAAATGCACAAGCATGTTTTTGGATCTTTAAGCTGTCCAGGCAGCCCAGATTATTTTCCTGTATTGCAGAACATCTTGCTGTAAATGCTATATATATACACACATCAGTGCAGTGATTACACTGTCTTGGGCTATTTTAATTCCAGTATATTCACCTTCCACTAGACCAGATCAAACAGAACTCTCTATGATGGACAAATGGAAATCAAAAGATTCAAGGCAAGTACAACTTTTTTAAAATTAGACCTATAAAAATAAATTAAACAGTCTGGTTTCATTTTTGAAATAAGTTTTCAGCTTTCTGTTATTATTTTGCTGCTGAAATCCTAAAAATCTGCCAGGTATGCTTGCTGACCTTGCTCAAGTCATACGAAAGCTCGGCGTGTGTGTTTTTGTTTTTACCAAAAAGCAATAGCAGCTGGAGAGAAATGACCTAGTAATCTGTGAAAAGTGAAGGCCAGTGTTTATAAAGACCTGCACCCTTTGTAGATTCAGATGGAGAAATTTTCAGTGTGCCCCAAAATCTGCTCATGTTGTGCGAAGTGAGAACAACTGAGGCTCCTTGAGGTCCTTTTACTGTGTTCATATGGAAGAGGAAGGGACTGAATGTTTCTCCCACAGCTTTGTTGATAAAACTGAAATCAAAACTTGTCAGTTGCTCTTGAATTTTGTTTGATGTGTTCTTGCTGAACTTCCCTGCTCCCATTTGTTTCAGACAGACTGCTGAGACTAATAGGAGACTTTCAGAAGCCTGGAATTTGCTTATTTAGACTCATATATGAGCTTTCTTTACATTTAGGAAAAGTGAGTTAGAAAACATCCCACCCACATCATGTTTTGTGCCATGTCAATCCCTGGTGTCTAATTACTTGAGATGTTTTTTTTCGTAAGGATGGGCCCTTTCATTTTTTGAGAGTTCATCTGCTTGTGTGGCTTTTCCACCAAGTGAAATCAGTCTCTAACAGCAAAACCTGTTATTTTTCTCATGTGTTCCTGAACACTTGAATGTTTTTCTGTGTTTTTAGTATCTCTACAAACTCTGTATTGTTTTGCTTGTTTTCCCTTTTATATGCCCCTGGTTATATCAGTTGCAGGTGTATCATTCAGTTAGCAAAGTATTTAAGACTATAGGAGCACCTTTTTATCATCTTCTTCCCCTGTCACCTCCGTTACACCTCGTTCCCATTAATCCAACAGTCACCACATCAGTTCCCTCTTTCTGCCATCTCTTTTCTTCTCAGGTCCCTCACAATCCTGAGTTGCCTCTCAAACACTTTCCTTCCCACTCTGAGGAGGCATTTCGGCACAGCCCCATAACACAAGTGTCCTCTGTCCACCCTTCCTTTAGAATGGAGAGCTTTCCCTTGCACTCACTGCACTCCAGGAACAGGAAATGTGGGCTCACAATAGGCTTTTTTCCAGATCTGTGCCTCAAATTACTTCTTGGCAAACTTTCAGAAAGTTCAGACCTTACTAAAGCAGATCTGTATCCTAGACTGTGCTTCCAAAAGTGCTCTCCTGAGGTATCAAATAATCATCTGTTGTAAAGGACCACTCTCACAACATCCTGCAGTATTATATCACTGCAGCCTCGTTGCTTAGTTGATGTAATGCATAATCACAACAGTGCCAGGCAAGAAACAATGTTCTTTAAGCAGCTTTCTCTCATACACACTGTTAAAAGGAGATTGTAG
The DNA here is from genome assembly GCA_013397865.1 of Struthidea cinerea. NCBI lineage: Eukaryota > Metazoa > Chordata > Aves > Passeriformes > Corcoracidae > Struthidea > Struthidea cinerea. Next base: position 1,398,642 of record VZTI01000839.1, read on the forward strand.
TGATGCAATGAAAAATATTCATGGTGAGTTCTCTGTATGTCATTGAAATCATTATTAATGCAGGGTGATGTCATTTATTGTAATCTAAGACACAATAATTTAGGTTCCAGCCAAAGTTATTGAAAGCTATTCCATTTTACCCAGATCATTTTGTTGCTTTTATTTACTTAGTCCTACTATTCGATTTTATTTTTTCAGCCAAGTCTTACAAGCAACAGAGGGAAAAAAAAAAAAAAAAAGACAGAGTGATTTTTCATATTTGCAACTACAGTATTAGAGTATTTTTCTTGTCAAACTTGAGATGAAAATTGTACGAAAGGAAACTTTTAGTTTGGGTTGCTAAAGAAACAAGGCTTAAGTGATTATGCTGTCTGCTGTTTTTATTGTGCTGCCTCCTGTCTGGTTTCCCATGCCAGTAGCTTGTTAATCTGATGGGCAATTTCAAACAAATATGACTGGAAGTAAAGCTCTAAAAATGTGTTCGGTACCTGCATGCCCCTTATGAAACTGAGAAGCCAGATAGAACAGGAAGATAAAGTATAATGCCCTAACTGGAGGGAAAATTGCCACGTGAATTTAAACCTGTTACCAGGGTTCATAGAAGAGCAGGTTTCATAATGCCTGCTATTCTTTTGAAGTATAAACATAAAAGAAGAGGTCCTCAATTGACATTTCCTGAGTGTACTGTCCACAGCTATTAATTTTATAGTGTCTAGCTGCCTGCCAAAGGTTCATTCAAAGCACTTGCTTTGAAACCCAATTCCATTATTGATGACCAAAACACCAGTGCATGGAGCTCATGGAACATTCTGTCTGTCACAACAAATCACTAAGTGACCCTCTTGAAAATGTTTTTAATGAAGAAGTTCACGTGTAGTTGCCATCCCTTCACATGTTGTCTCCTTTCAATATTTTGACCCGGATCAGAGGTTTTAAAGATAATGTTTTTCATCATGTACAACATCAGTTTGGGTGGTTTTGATCTTTTCGCTGGAATGGTATTTTTCTTTTCTGACAAATAAATTTGGACATAGATTTCATTCAGCTCTTGGATCAAGGCTTCATAATCCAAGTGTTTATAATGGTTGTTGTTGTTATTGTAATTATTATACACTTCCAAATTAAAAACTGAAGCAGGGTATAAATGTGCATTTTTCTCCCTGTTGTATTTTTCACATAGTTGTTCTCAGTTGTCTTAAAAGTGTAGAAAAATGGAAGACAATATTCTAGACCTAAATGAAAGCAGATGGAAATCTAGGTACCATCTCTATACTGGGCAGGCAATGACCTGATTGGTTTAATATCTGTGGGATGTAGCAGAGTCTTTCAGAATGATATTCAGCATTTTTAGAGTAGCAGCAGCAAACGCATCATATCCACAAGCTCAAAGTTGTGTGTATTGGTTTTGTGTTCTTTTCTTAAAAAAGGAATTTATTTTAGTTGTTTATTTTAGTTCAGGCATTAAAAGAAACTTTAAAAAAATACACAAGCCTCTTAATTGCATTCAATAAATGACTCATTCATTCCGTATTAATTCATACATAGTATATCAACCTCTAATTTCTGTTTGATTTTAATTCTAATACTCCTTGGGCTTATTTCCTCACAACTTAAAAGTGACATTTGCATTAACTTAATAACCTTTACGAAATAAATGAGAAAGCAGCAATGCCTTTAATAAATGTTGTTCATAAAGCACCATTGTAACAGGATGCTTAATTAGAAACATTGTGTGGTCGAAATAAGAATAGAAATGAAGGAGACAGATAATGTTTCCTTGCTGGTAGCAACATCTTGAATGCTCACAGTAATGCTAATAATTCTTGCTATAGCTACCCCGACATGCTGCATGTTTTGCAGTAACATTTGCACTTTCCTAACTTACAAATGTAGGAATTGGTGAATGTGTTGAAAATATCAAATGCAGTGGTTCATTGTTGGTACTGTATTCACTAGGGCAGGCAAAGATGGATTTTATGAGCCTTATGGTACTTTGCCAATATCATGGCCATCCCTTATGGACAGAAAATTTCCTTAGAAACACCATTATCTGGGGTTTTTTACTCTTTTTTTGAGAAACCGGTGCAGAAGCCTGGTTTATTTGCCAGATAATATTCATGTCTCATAGTGATTTGGGCATAAAGCACATACTACTTGCACAAATGGGCTTCCTAAGTGAGTATTTCTTAATGAGATTTAATGAAGACATTGAATGAGAAAGAGAAGAGCATTTAACATTTGGGAGAAGAGCAGTGACAAAGATGAAATAGCAAAAGGAAAAGAAATGCTGACGACTGAGGGATTTGATAAATGAGAGCTTGAGATCAGCACATCTGACAAGAGAATTGGGAAGGAATCAAAATGTAGTTTTACAGAGTTCTTGTTCAGTTGCTGAGGTGCAGTATACTAAATGTTTACTTATGGATCAATTTTTTCCCTCTTTATTTCTCTGTGTGTGGATTTACCCGTTCAATCAGATAAATCTGCTTGCTTATAATAAATGGTAGATAATCTCTGTGTGAATTGCTTCAGTGAGCTCTGTGGGGGGATAGTACTTAATTGTAACAAATGAAATAAAACTGACATAAAAGACAGCCATCGCTTCAAAGTAAACACACTATCCTAAGCAACTTCTGTGGCGTAAAAGTGAAGGATAATTTCTACAAGGTGTTGGTTTTAATTGGTTCTTTGGGAGATTTCTTTATAAATTTCTTATAAATTATAAATTAATTTACATTTAAATGCCTCCACTCACTGCTGAATTAGCCCAGAACTTGAAAAACAGCAATATCATGTTCTTAGAAGTGTCGCTGACTCTGCTAATGATTAGAATATTTCCTGAGCCATCCTGGTCTTTACTGCTTTGTAAAAATTTCTAGGCCAAATGTTTAGGTCCCAGTGAGCACCATAACACACTGCTGATGGCTTAATTCAGGATCTGTAGTGCTGCTCGACTCAACTGGGTGGAAGAAACATAAAGAGAAAAAGCTCAAGCTCAGCATTTTGTCAAAGGGAAGTGTCAAAAGAAGAAGAATATTTACATTACTGAATTGAAGTGTTCCCTCAGCTTAATGACCAGAAATGAAATGCAAAAATAACAACAAATATGTAATTAAACAGGAATAAAGTGTATAAATTCATTTATGATGTTAGTTTTCACATTGTATGTGTAGTCACTGAGTAGAAACAATTCTAAATTTAATTCTGAAAAATTAGTCTTGTAAACAAGTCCTGGTGACTACAAATAGTCAGGCAAGCAGGGAAGAATCACATCTCTCTCCTTCCCCCTCTTTTTAATCTGAGAGATTTGAAAAATCAAAGACCTCTTTCCCCTTTTTTGCATTATAGTCTGTGATCCAAGCCAGGGAAAAGTAAATACTGCTGCACACAGCTCCATTCATGCTTTCAGGAGGTGCCTTGTTCTCCACAGACCACAAAATAGAAATACATTTATTTAGCTGAGAGGTTCAAATGGAAACGCCAGCCAATATTGGTGAAGTAAATCTAAGCAAAGATAGATTTTGTGCAGAAGTGGATTATGAAAGGAAAACCAAACCACCTACAGCAAGCCATACTGAATAAAAGAAAAATATTGATGCCTCAGTGTAAGAGCAAAAAGCTCAAAAATCAAAGAAAAGACAGCCTAATGTGTTTATATGATCTCAATCTTCTGCTTATGTTGAAGAGGAAGCTTTGTGACCAGCTCTGTTACAGCAGCCTCTGACAGCTCAGGACTGCGTGCTCTTCCACAGCAACTAGAACTGGGAAGTCCTGCCACAAAATACTGAAGCCAGGATGGACTGCAATATTTTACAATATTGGGGTTTTTATATGTGGTCAGAACAAACTGTAGGAAACAGACACTTTGATTACAGAAAGGCTTTGCAGATACAATTCTTTAATCAGTGGGAATGTAAAATATTCTAGGTGTTTCATCTGGAAAAAAAAAAAAAAACTTTGGAAAAAAAGAGAAAATATTTGCCAAAAGAAAATGTAGTCACAACTGAAGTTAGTCTTCAAGGGGGGTCAGTGGCTCCCTCTATGAGCTCTGAGAGTATTCAGCCTCTGACAATTAATGAGGGAGATGGGATTTCTCTGCAGAATTTTGTTATTTTCTTTGAAAATGCAATTAATCATGAGCAATGCAGAAGTTCCAGTATTGAGCAGGTGCTCTGCACAGAATTATATAAATGAGGCTCATCCACTCGAGATGTTTTTGTACATGTTCCCTCTGTTTTCCTATAGAAGGTGATTAAGAGTGTCCAAACTAAATATGCCTCTGGTGAATAATTTGGACACATTTGTTCTCGGGCCCTAAAGTTATATCTTTACGTTATAAATTAAAGCTGTAGTGGTGAACCATGATAAAACATACTTATAGTACTGTACTTGCCATGGCCGCCGTGTTTGCACAGCTGACTCCTGTAGGATAAAAAAATCAAAATGAAAAAGTATTTGGAAAGAAAGTAATTTTCTGTGGTTTCCCTACATTATTTATTTTACGAAATACTACTCTGATACAACTGCCAACATTTGTGTTTATTGAAACCCCTATTTATTTCCAGATATGGGACCTCATTACGCTAATAGTATACTATTATGTAAATGTATTTTCTATAAATGTCTAGTATCTGTAAGTAGTTTAGTCTCAATGTCCCTAATGTAATATATCAAACAATAACTCATTTGTCAAAGAGAGACAGTTCATTAGTATTCAGCAATCATTTGGACAGAATAAAACAGCAACAGTATAAAAATTGATGTTGCGAAACTTAACAAATGAGGGAATAAGGAAAGTGTGATTCAGGAAATTGCAGGCCTGCCCTCAAGGGCCATTTTTAGGTCACTTGTTTGCATTTTAATATTACATCTGTTTTAGAGTCTCCAAGTTATTAGGTTGGGAGGGAAGCCAATTTGCAACCATGACATCAATATCCAGGGGGTTCAATAAATGGGAACATAACAACTCTCGGGACAGAGCCAGGGTGAAAAGGTGTCACACTGCCAACTGTGGCATTGTAACTCAGTTTTGCAATTAAATTATTGAATGATGTAAACCTTAACTTCTAACGTGTTTAAATATTGGGAGATTTGCTCTTGAGATCTCTTACCTTTTGAGGCAAGAAAGAAGAATGTGCATATATGACCTAAATTATGGTACTTCTTCCATTCACTTTAAAATTCCATCACTGCATAGATACATCCAGGTGTGGTTTGTCAACTTGTGGGCAAGCTGGATAAAAGACCAGCTCCACAATCTGATGTTAGCCTTCCTGCACAGGTGTCAGGCATGTGTAATTCTCAGCTTCTTGCATGGTGCTCTGCTTCCTCTCAAATTAGTAATTTCTTTTGTTCTCACCTGTGTGGATCTGCGCTAGCACTGGTTTGCATTACCTGATTTGTAGGGGTACAGAACTTTTGCTGGCCCAGTTAAAAGAGGCATTTAAATGGGACTTCCAGTTACCTGGAAGCACCTTGTCTCTCATCACCACTGTAAGGGTTGCTTGAATATGAGTCTCTTTTACATGAAGATTTTGAAGGATGCTGTGTGGCCTTTAAATACCTTGCTAGGCAAAGTTGCACTTTCCTCTCTGACAATGCCAGCAGCAGATTTTGTGAATCTGTCTGTATTTCTCCATAATGTTCATCTCAGGTCAGAGAACAGCACTGGTGGCGTGAGTACTCTTCTACTCTTTAGTTGTTCTGGCTCCCATCACTGTATTGAAAGGAAATGGGTATATTCTAAAACAATCCACTGGTTTTGAGATAGGATTTGTGCACGTTGCTTTTAATTTGACCTGAAAATAAGTGAGACAGATAGGTAGGTACCTGGGTACTGAGAAGTGGATTTGCTGTATGCTTGATCCAGGCCTCTATTGTCAGGCTTATTCATGAGGATGTATCTGTTCATTTGATTGAATATTCTGTTCCCCTGTTATTTTTCCTCCCAAAAGCACTGTAACCTCCATTCATCAAGTCTAAGATTAACCATCTATGGCTTTTCCAAAAATACCAAGAGCTACACAGTTGCTTTTGAATCAGAATTAGAATAAAACCTTCTTATAATGCTTTCTCTTTTATATTCAGCACCCTCATTTCCATCTTTCACAGCTAAATCGGGTTATTTAGATTACAGCAAGGTCTGAACCAACTCAGATGAAAAAAATTATCTACAGAGCCTATTTACATTTCTTTAATGAAACACTACGTTGGCTTTGTATAAAAAAGATTTTTTTAAGACAAAAACCTGAATGTGATAAGCATAATACTATTATGAAGTAAAGATGAGCTTAAAACTGAAGCTAGTTTTTGAAGAAAAGGAAAAAAAGAGTTTGTTCTTTCAGAGCATGACGTGGATGACAGTTAATTGACACGTCAGTGGTCATTTTGTAACATTCAGGAGGTAATAGTCCCACAGTGGCATTTGAGACACTTATTCTGACCACACCACAAATTACCTTCACCACCTCAAAGTGCAGCTGTGATAAGAGATGTAAACACTGGGCTTGTTCTGAAAAGTAGCCAATACATGTGCATCTGTGACCCTGGGGTCTGACATTGGATCCCATGAAGGAGCTGTGGTGCAAACCAGCCTCTTCCCATGGCACACTTGGATAGCAGGAGCCATGGAGTGACACCCACTCTGCCCCTTGTACATCCCACATTGCCAAGAGGAGGGCACGGGGCAGCTGGCAGTGTGGGATGTGCCTGGTGATGGAGCCAGCCCTTTAGGATAGATCAGGTCTCTTCATTGTGTTTTCACAGCGCAAAATAACCCAGGATTTGATTTTTTTAAACTATTATTATTTTACACGACCATGGAAGTAAACCCCAAATCTGAATCAACAGTATTTCATTGGCTGGCAGATGGTAGCCAAAATATGGCCCTTTCATTTTCTCTCTAGCAACAATAATTTCCTTTCCTTATGGAACACCTACAGAATGAATTTAAATGAGGCTGTCATTCTTTTTTATAAGATGGGAATATTATCTGTCTGTGCATGAAGAACGGAGTCTTCCAGCTCAAGTCTGTGTTTCTCCAACCTCTACTCTCATGATGGGAAAGATGTGCCTGCCCAGCCAATCTCTAAACCCAGGGAGAAATTGTAATTTGATGCAGCCCATTTTAATGGTACAGTAATTGACGGAGTAGGAGGTTTCCCATATTGTGAGAACGTGACATGAAAATACCCGATACATGAGAAATAACCTGCCATTTCTAAGGCAGTTTAAAACCCAGGCAGTTGAGAACAGATGCAATCTAGTGACACTCTTTTCAAAGCATCATCTCTGCTGACAGGCTGCTGTGCTGCTTTGGTGAGCAAACAAGAAGTGTCACAAGTGCAGCTGATGAGCAGGAACAGATCGTGCAGTGATGAGACTGAAGCAGTATTTATCTCTGGGTTAATACAATGCTGAAATATTAAAATCTAGCCTCATAAATACCTGTTTGAGAGGTAATGAGTCATTCATCAGCAATCTGCTAATGAGTGACAGCAACTATCAGGTGCGGATTTACAGAAGCCCTAGGATAGCCATGCTAATGACAGGGTTTTTAGTTATTATAACCAGTAATGTTTCTTAAAGGCAATTTTGGAGTCTGCATTATCTCTTGTTACTGTCATTTTAGAACTTCTGGGGGTGTAAGGTTGTTTTTTCTTCCTTTCAAAGGACCTCGATGTAAGCGTCTTACAACAACTGCAAAGATTTTTACAAACACGTATTGTTAATGATATGTACATCATTTTATATCAGTAGACATCAAAATAATCCTCAGAAGAGAGAATTGTAATCCTCATCTCTTATGTGGGAAAGATGATACTTAGAGCTATCATCTGTCTGAGGCTCAGGGGAGAGGATGCAGCTGACAAACCAAGAGAGGTTTTCCACCTGCTGCTGGAGAGATGCTGTGTATCCAAACATGCTCAGGCAGGGCTCTGGAACAGCTACTTATTTCTCAGTCATGGACTAATTGAAACAGCAGACAAGAGGAAAATCCAAATTCAATCCATGTGCAGGTATGCAGACAGCTTGCACTAGGCAGGAATTTAGCTCTAGTTTGACTATTGATAAAAACACAGTTCAAACTCAGAAATATTTCTTTGCTTCCTCTTCTGGATGATTTTTCTTACCTTCAGTAAGGGGATTAATTTATATGCCAGATTTTTGGGGGGTTCTTTGCATTGTGTTGTTGAAGCTGCTTGTGTGGTCACATTACGTGACCAGCTCAGAGCTGCTGTAAAAGCTGCCTTTAACTCCAGGGATTATTGTTGAGTCACACAAAGTCTGAATTGGTCTGCACAAAAATATGGTCCATGTGCTGTGTCTGTTGCAAAACAAGGCACAAAGGACTGAAGACCAAGTTATAATACAGGGAAGAAATCACTAGTTAGAGCTAAAACACAGCCTGGAGGTGCCTCTGGTAACATTTTTGTCCTTCATCTAATTGGATCCAAACACTGAAGTCTGTGCTGGATGCTTCAGAAGAGTTTTTAACAGTACTTCTCCTAAGGTTTACCAAGCCAGGAAAATAAGGGGAAAAACCCTTGGTTTCTTTGAGCTTGGCATCATTACCTGTAAATACAATTAATGTGCTGTCCTTGGTGCTTTACCGTGTCGATATGAAGGCAGGCTTAGACAAAATGACTCCTCAGCTATTTCACAGATGAAAACTAGCAAATATCAGATTACTTAACAACAAAATAGTTTGCCTTTTGTTTATTTTTTTTTTTCTTCAGACAAGAAGGTAGCTTGTAGCTAAAATGTCCAGAAACTGGATTAGCAGTCTATAACCTCCAGGGCCGGTGCCTTTTTGGAGCTCCACAGCTGCTGCAGATGGCTCAGTGCCAGCCAGACACAGAAAGTGCCTCTCCACCTTCAGCAACAAATGATTCTCCTACAGAGCCAGCAAAGTTCTACCAACTGCTGCTGCAGATTAATGCACAGGGACAGTAAATGAGACCTGATGGCCCAGCAGATGAAGGCAGAAGGCCCAAACTGCACTTGCAGCACGGGAATAATTCAGTCACTCTAATCAGGCTCTGTGGATGCAGAGTTATCCGTGCTCAGCACAATCTCCTCAGCTGGAAGTCCATAGAAAGATTGTTTACAGTGAATAAGACTTCCAAGTTGTTCATGTTTACAGACTTCCATCTGATAGAGTTCAGTGCATTACCAGCCTCCAACTTTCCAGATCTTGAATTTCCTGGCTGGTGAACTATTAAAATGCAGATTAACTAAACTTCAAACAGATTTATTACAGATGGCTCCTGCAAAATCCTTTCAGATTACCTGCCTCCGGACATCATTTCCTAGTCTGTAGGGGTTCATTAAGGACAGATTTAAATGAGTTAGCTGGGAAAAGGCCAGCAGGAAGAGTATGTTGAAAATTATTCATATTATTATGCTTGATCTAGTGATATAGGTTTACCTTTTAGGAATTTTTTCAGTTTCTCGTTTGCAGTAATGAATAAGACATGCAAGCATGCCTCGTGGATCATGGCGTTGTTTAGGAGTGCATTTCATAACCTCTGAGTTATTTGTGGCAAAGAAAGTCACCCGTGCTGAGAGTGCAAAGAGAAAAGACAACAGCCCCAGTGCACGTCCCTCGCAGTTCTCAGCTGCAGCAGCTTGATTTCCCTCTGAGCACAGCCTTCAGATTCCAAACATAGCCATGAAGCATTTCGCTTTGTTTCTGTCATCTAACCCATTTCAAAATAAAATTAGCCTGGGGGTTATAAAAACAAAAATAGCGATGTTTAGACTTACATGATTCACTAATTGTGCTGCCATTTGGTTCTTACAAATTGGCTTCAAAGCTCTGAAGTTGGTTTTTATTTTTTTTCGGAGATGTAGTTAATCTAAATTTATGCAGGAGCACTGTAATGACTTCTCCTTCAGACTATGAGGGGTTTTTAATCACTTTCAACATTTAGCCCCTGATTGGGCAAAGCACTTAAATCTAAGCACTTGGGTGCTCCCAATTCCTCACTGAATCGGGGCTGAGGACTAAATGCTGAATTCTTGGTTGCCTCGGGTGTTTAAAGAAAGTGGAAGTGCAACCCTGTGAGCAGGCATAATTTTGAAGGTATTTTGCAGATGGGCACTAAGCTGGGGCCCTGGATGTGTCTGGCAGTACCACTGGAGCAGCAGAAGCCAGGGTCTCTCTTGATCTCATGTACCTCCCTGCTTGTGCCACTTAAATGGCACAGTCTTGCCTCTAGATTTTATTCTGTACTTACACAGGCTAAATATAGTTCTCCTAAGTTGTTTGAAACCACTTTCCACTTCACATCTCTAAATGTCTTATTCATTATTGCAGATGAAAAACTTAAGAGTGTTTTGATAGTGTCAAGCACACAGTCCAAATACTCCTCATAGCATCCTGATCCAATTCCCTTTGACTTCAGTGGGTACAGAAAACAGTTTGAAAATTCCATCTACTTCCAAGCTGAAGCAATGTGCTTCATTGACCAGGACTTGCCAGAAAAACCTGCCAAGCACTGAGAAGTGTTCAGCCCCTTGGACTGACCTGTGCATGAGCTGGCTATGGTCTAACAGACACAGCTCAGATATTGAACCCTGGTCTTCAGTGATGAAATTTTAGTGCTTTAAAGAGTGAGAGCAGCTTGTACTTCTGACTAGTGCTGACCCTCACACCTGCTTCAGCAGTTTTGTTTTCAGTCTCTGTGTGCTCGAAACCAAATTTCCTACCATGTTTCCCTCTAAAATGTGCTCCTTCACTGCTGCAAACAGATGTTTTTGCAGCTACACTTGTGCAGGTTAACAACCACAGTAGTAAAGTGCATGTGGGTTTTAGAGTTTATCCCCTTGAGCATTCATAAATGCTCTTTTCAGGCTCTAATGGCATTGCTGATGTGTGTGTGCAGGTGTCAGTTGTGTTGAAGTACACTTGCAGGCATTCATGGCTGCACAGGATTGATGAACATGGCAACTGGGAGTTGAATAGCAGGTGCTGAAAAACTACCCTTTTTTCCTCCAGCTTTTAGTTTTCTAGAGCTCTTTAACTGACTGCAGAACTATTCAATTGTATTACAAATACAGATTGGTTTTTTTTTTAGTAGCATTATAAGCATATCATGATTGTAGTTTTAATCTGTCGTGGATCTTACCATCCCAAAAAAAAAAAGTTTCATTAGAGGTATTTTCAATAATGTATTTTTAATCCAAAATGCCTGCAAATAGGAGTTCTTTGCCAAATTCTGACAGGTAAACAGCACGAATGCTTCATATGCTTCTGTAGCCACTTTCAAAAGATTCTGCCAAAGTACATAATGCATCAAAGTTTGCACTGAAAAAGGAAAATCAATCAGGTCAGATACTGTTTCAGCCTGAAGCTTGTTTGGATATTTGCTTGCTTTCTGAAAAGGTAGGGAGCCATTTCCTCTCCTGGTTTGGGAAAACTTGCAGGACTGATCCCGGCTCTAATGGTTATGTGACCCCTGGAGGATATCTGTTATTTTACTTTCAGTGAGTGAAGAACAGTAGATACATAAATGTCAGTAGGAATGGACAAGAGCTACTAATCAGAGTTAAATCTGGTAACTTGGTCTGGTTGTGTAACGGGTTAAGTCAATTTTGCTGTCCCTGGGAAAAAAGGTAGGCATGAAGGGGAGTTTTCCTAGAGAGCAGTTCATGATAGAAAATACAAAATTCTTCAGAAAAGCCTGACCCTTGCTTCTAAAGCCTTACTGAAACCACATCGACATCCTTTATAAAAACTGCCTTTTTCTAGAGAGCCATTCAGAAGATCTGAAGCATATTGTGCACTCACGTTCCAGGTTCTCTAACCTTCTGCAGTAATTGGCAGCTAGCCTGCTTCAAGATAAAATTTATAAAGCAGAGAAAGTCTCCCATATGCTGCCCTTTTAAGGAAAGTCTTCTCATTACTGGAAAGCAGGAGCACAGTGATGGTAAAGTATTGTAGGGATCATTTATCAATCATGCTATCAGCAAAGCTGCAGAAACAGAGAACTGGAGAAATTAGGGAAAAGCTCTATTTCTTTCATCTTCATCTCCCCATTTTCACCAACACCAAAGATTTCTGGTGCTTTGTGTCTCTTAGTTTCCACACTTCAAATCAATGAAGTATGCCACCATCTCCCTCATTTTTAGCAGTTGTCATAACCAAGAAGTTTATTTGTTTCTTGTCCTTATTTTGGTGCTATAATGTCTAATGATAAACTTTATGTGGTAACCTGAATAATTCATACTGAAATGTACCTGCTGTCCCTTGGTGGCTTTGACCAAACTATATTCATTTTATCTTGTGGTGTTTACCCACTTTTTAATCTTTTCCGTACACTCTCCCTTTGAGCATCTTATCATTTTTACTTCTCTTTTGTGAGCTTATTCCCATTTGTTTTTCCTTTGTATTCCAGATAAGAAAGACACACCGTGACACCTGTGTTGTTTTGCACCTTTCAGATGCTAAGCAAGTGCTGAGCTCATTTGCAGAAGGATCACTTTTGGCTGCTCTATGGCAATGCAAGCCTGTGATGGACTTAACTGGGATGGAAGGGGAGAAATCTTTGATTTTGTTATCCCATCTTCTCCCATTTCTCCCCAGGTTTAGCAGTCTTCATTTTCTTCTGAAGCTAATCTTTCTTCATCATGTTTTTATACTCTCTGCCTCTATTTTCTGGCTGCTGTGGTCACAAGCCCCTTTCCTTTTTAGTCTTATTGGTTAATTTAACTGATCCTCTTCCCCATTATCTGTCAGGGTTTTAAATGAGGTGCTGACCCCATTTTTTGTGACGTTCACTCCAATACCCTGTATGACCAACGTGGTCCCTGAAATCAAGAGCTCATTTGCTGTGAACTTATGAAATCTTCAGGTTGTGGAGGAACTGTCTGATGAGAGAAGCAGACAATCATAGGCAAGGAACAAAATTCGATAAACAGCATCCAATAATCTCAGACAAATACAACTGTCAGCTCTGTGTTGATGAATCACAGACGCGTTCCCAGCTTCTTGATTTCCCCTTCCTGACTCTCAGCACTCTAATTATTGGGAGAGTGAGAAGGTTGTTACTTTACCCTTCCAGCTTCCTTCTTTTCCTAACAAAAATATGAATACATTCCCAGTCTTCTCATATTTCTTTTGTTTTGGATTATTCTTCTCACTAAATAGTTGCAGTATTCTCTCCATTTAATGAAATGGTTTCAGCTTTCTCTCCTGTTTAATGAGTTGGAAAATTAGCATTGAATGAGAATAGTCCATGGCTTTGGTCTGTAGTTTAGGAAATCTGTGAGAAGGAAAGGAAACACTTGCAAAGGCTGTCTGCAGACTCAGGAATGGTCTTCATTTTGCTTTTTAAATTTTATTTAGAGTACGTGTAAAGAGCTAAGTAAATGAAAACAGATTCACTTCAGCAGAAGGCACTGCTGTTCAAATGCTAAAGCTTTTTTTCCCAGACTATTATTTTTCAAAACTTAGTTTTTATCAGGTGTTTTTTAAATTTGCTCCTCAAATTTACTTACATTTTTCCTCAAATGTACCTGCATTTATGGTTAGCAATCGATAAGATCTCAGAGGGTTTCATTTAAGTTATTTTACCACACATAGACTTCTGCATTCTGGCTCTTTTGTTGTTCTTAATACAGTGCTAATATGACAGTATTAGGTGGCCATTAGCGTTGTATTGTGTCACACTAAGTGATGAGATTGTGATTTTCTAATCTACAGTGGTGTCTAAAGGTCACTGCAACAGCCCAGCTCCACAGCACCACAAGAATCTGTGTTTTATGGATAAATCCATTACATGGAATCACACATGTGGGATGAACAGGCAGCACAAGGAGCCTTTATCAGCGTTCAGCCCCCAAGGGCTGTGCACAACACAGGAAAATCCAATTAGAGCCACGGGGAGTTTTTCAATCTCTTAATCGGCATTGCAGCACTGCAGATGGATATTATTGCCCACTACTTAAACTTTATTACTCCATTTTTCTGTCTGTAGCCCTTCTCCCCGCCAGCCCACCTTGAAGAGACGGCAGGCACAGCCATATAAAACTTTTTATGACCTTGGCATCTGCACTGTTTTGTCGCATGAAAGATAAGTACAACTGTGACAACACAGAGGAGCCCGGCAAGGATTAAAGCTGGTTCCACCACTGCAGTTTGCTCTGCCTCCCGGTCTCGAGAGCCTCACCTGCCCCTAATGACAGAATTTGTAAGACCAACCTCTTTTTGAGGCTAATGTTTTCCAAAGGAGAGGCAGGATGATCTAGGGTGAGGGAGCAGGTGCTGGCTGCATTCGAGCCCTGGCTTGCACGGAGGTGCCGATTCATTGTGTGACCTTGCACTGAGTCACTTGACTTCCAGTGTTTCAGTTGTGCTATAAAATTGACTAAAAGCAGGACTTAAACCAGGCACTGCATCCTGGGTAAATAATAGACTCAGGGAAAACATATAGGAGGAGGGGATTATGTTTTTGTATCTTAAAATACCTTTCCTGACAGAGAGGGTGGGTTTGCTATGGATGAATAATCCGTTAGCATAAATTACTATTATTTTCAGTGGTGGCTTACCAGGTATATGTATCAAAGAGTGATACAGTCTGCTTGATTTTATGGTACATTAACTTTGCCAGAATGCATTTATTATATTTAAAACCTGCTAGGTACCTGCAGTGGGAACAAATATTGCGTAATTATTTTTTCTTTAGCTTGTGGGAAACCAAATGCTTTGAATTTAAAAGATTCTAAGGGTGAAAAGTTCATTCAGTTCACCCCTCCATAGGGAGAGTACAGACAAAAGGAATCTGATTACTAATTTGAAAACAGATGAAAGGAACCAATATAGTTATGGAATAACTGCTACTTCCATTTCTGCCCTTTGTGTTATTGGAAACAGTAAATAGATGCAATAATTGAGCTGTGAAGCACATTTTTCATTATTTTATAATAAGCATCTTCCCCATCAATTAATCACTTTGGAATAAAGAGCTTCAGGTTTTGATTTCAGAACCCATATGTGAGATTTTGTTGCAACAGCAACAAACAGTAGGAAATGTCCCAATGTGCAGCCCCTGTTTTAAATGAGGAAAGCAGAGTCTATGAAGTTAATGGAAATATCTTCATTAAGTTCACGGGCTTTGCTGCTTCAGAAAACAATCATTTGTTCTGGAAAGCATTGCAAATCCCCATGAGCAAATTCACAGGTAAGGATTTCCATTTTGCATGGCTTTTCCCTACAGGTGTTGGATGTACCCATCCTTACACCCCAGCTTGGTTACTTTATTGTCTGATTTCTCATCATTTATGCAGTAACTGTGCCTCCTTATCCTCTCTGGTTTGTACACTGGTCGGTACCTGCTCTGTGTGGGGAGAGAGTGTCTGTATGGATACTGTGATGTGCATAAGGCTCTCTGACCTTTATTTGCCAACAATGAAACTCATTGATCCCCATATAGAAGTATATATATTTTACAGAAAGAAAAATAAATTAAACTCACCACTACATTTCGAAAGCAGAGAACACCTTCCCAGTTCCACAACTCCTATGCTTTGAACAGGAGAAGGGATCCAAATTACACATATTTAAAATTTAAGAAGCCTGGAGGTTCCAAGCAATAGCAAGTTTTTGCCGTCCAGATGTAGCATTTTTTCAGTCAACAGGTTTTTAGTACACAGAGCCTTTTCTCCATTTTCTGTATCTATTTTGGCATAGCTCTGGGAAGAGGGACAAAGGTAGAAGGAAGCATAAACTCTCCTACATGGCCTGTTCCCAGCAGCTATCAGGCAGTGATTTACAGTATTAAAGTAAATATTTTTCATAGCTTGCACAGCGGTGTTTGTGTTTAGCCACTTTTAGTGTGAGACATAACACATTGTTGACTGTGATGAATACACACTGGGAAACAATAGCTGGGGCAGTGCACAGCAGTATTTAAAAAGGGTTTAGAATGAAGCAGCAAATACAGAATTGAAAAAGTAGGGAGAGTATTGGGGAAAAAAAAATCAGTTCAAGGTTAGATTAGACCCACCTTCATGTAGACTGTCATAGCTGGGCACTGGCTTCTCAGAGGGGAGCACAGTATTCCAGCCACTGAAATGCTTTTACGTGTCTTCCATAATGCTGTTGGTCTTCCAAACTTACAGAAAATAATTGCAATTTTCAGGAGGAGAAGAACGAAGGGTACAGCAGAAGGTCTAATTTCCATCCCAGAAAGAAACACATTGTCTTATAACTACTGAGACTAGTTATAAATATTTAGGGAATTTTTCTATTTCTTTTCTTAAATCACATGTGATTTTTCCATTAGAATTAGCAAAATTATTCGTATTTTCTTTGCATTTGACTGATGGATCATTGAAAAGCAAAAAAACGTGGTACCTTTTGTTCTGATGGAGGAAAACAGCAATGATACACAAAATAACACTAAAGGAAACTGCCAGTGATTGAGCCACTCCCTTTCTACAGGCTGCAGTCAACCCACCACTGCTGTTTTCAGAAGTTAACAAATGAAAAGAGGTGAACTTGCCTTCTTCAGTAACTCTCTCCTGAGTAAAGCACAAGAACCCAAGTACTTTAACTGTCAAGTGATGTTCTACACCGGTGACTACCAATATAAAGTTATGCACATGTTATGTTAGAAGCTGGGAAATCATATAAAGATTAATCAAGCCAGCCCATCAACTCATTGTATCCCACTGATCCTCCACTGAAAACAGCTGGTATTTTGCTAGAACTACTCTGCCAGAAATGGGACGTGATTCAATATTGCAGCGTCAGAAATGCCTTTGTTAACTGCAGCAATCCTCAGAGTCAGCAGAAATACTGTTGAGTATAAATACATTTTCTGACAAATCTCAAGCAGACCAAGAACGCAATCCCCTGCAGATGCGCTTTACATTCAGTAACTTCGTCAGGATGTTGCTTTAGATTGATGGTAATTACTGATGTGTCATTGGGGGTGTGTTGTTGAGCAAAGTCCATTAAAAATCAATTTGTTTCATCAGTTAGCACCCAGCTTACATTATGCAGTACGTTCAAAGAGCATTCACACTGGAATTCTAAAGGTGGCCATGCGGCTGGGAAAAACCCCACAAAATGCAGTGGCACAATAATTCTATTTTTCATGGCTGAGTTCTACCAGATCCTCTTTCTGGCCTCGTAATTCAGAGCCAGGTTCAACTCCTGCTTCCACCACAGCTTTCCTCTATAATGTTGGCCTGTCACTCCCCTCTTTGTGCTCTCTCCTTGTTCCTATGCATTGAGTGTTGCTATTAACTTATTATTCGAGGTGAGGATAAAAACCATAATATTCTGTAAACCATCCTGATTTCCAGAGTAATTCAGGACAGTGTTTAAATGTCATAGAAAAAAGAACAGTAATAGACCATTTCTATTTTGTTCCCTCAGCCTTCTCCCTTAAGGAGCAGATCATGACTGAAATCAAAGAAGACCTTGGGACTTGGGCTTCCTTATGTGCCATATGGAAATGTCTGACTTAGAGGAGGGAGAGGTGGCAGGTGGTGTGCAAGGAGCAGCTCCAGGAGAACACAGTGTCCTCTATCTGGCTACTGCGGGATTTTTGAATCTTTTTTTTTTTTTTGGTAGGATTAGGATGCTGTGACAGCATCGGCAGAAATCTGCTCCACTTAGTCTACTGAAAAGCTGTGAATTGAATTGGTTTAATAAGTCCTCTTTTAATGTTATTTCCTCTTCCCAACTTTTCCTTTCCACATGTTGATTCATTTCCTTTGCACAAACCCTAAGGACACTCTTTGTTACCTCCCTAATATACTTAAGCCCAGGGCTGTGGTGAGGTTTTAAGCCTTTTACAATAATAAACATCTAAAATCACCTGTTAATACTTACTGTCTGCAATCTTTATTTTCAGATGAGATGTTCTTTAGTCCTGTGAGTTCACTGACGTACATGAATGACGTTTCCTGTCATAGTCCTGCTTTTCATAGCTAATTGACATTCTTGGATGGGAGTGAAATATTTTCCCATTGTAAATAACAGATAGCATTGTGCTGTCCATGCAAAAAAATACTGGGTTTAGTGACAGGCTTTGCATGCATAACAAAATCCCTTGAAGGCCCAAATTCTGTGACTTTTCTCCCCTTGAGTGTCTCTTCCTCTGCAATTAAGGAGGCTGTTTTCAGTTACTTAAGAGAAATGAGTGGAGGAGAATAGAGCCCTAAGAAATGAACATTAGTTATCCCAAAAGGGACCTAGTGAGAATTGAAGCTTAAAAGGGTCTACACAGTTTAATTCATGTACCATCTGTTTTTGGGAAAATTAGCACAGATTCGATTTTCCTACTCATCTGAGGCTAAGAAAGTGCCTTTAGAACCTGTAGTATTTGCTTAAGTATTAAAAACAAATTAGCACCATTTTACTTACCGTGTGAATCCTGTGCATATCAGCTCCCTTTGGAGTAAGCTATAAGAATTGTAACAGCAGAATAGCAAAGTGATGCCTCTCACCCAGCCACTCCTTGCCATCATGTTTCTTAGCTGCTTTATGGTAATGCTTGACATTCTTGTGCTCTTCTGAGCACTGTTTTGTTAGATGTGACCATTTTGTATAAATCCAGCTATTGCTCGGGGCTGAGAAGCTGCTCCCTGTGACCTCTGACTGGTGTTCCTGCTCTCAGTTTGGCTGCAAGGGGGTGTTGTAAGCTTAAAGACGTCTAATTTAATGCAAAAGTAACAGAAGAATATAACACTCACGCTCAAAGACTGCGTAATTGTATCAAAATATTACATTATAATTACAGGATAGCTTTCAAAAAAAAATTATACTTTAAAATGTATGACAAACACAAAATAATTTCAGTTTTCTGGTTTTAGTTTTCCCTACTTTGCCACTTACCAGATTTCTGCGTTCTGATGGCCAAAAGGTGGAACTAGCCCTTCTGAATGAGGCTGTTGTGACACTCTCCAAGTAGGCAATATTGAACACCATGCTTCCTGCTGTGGACCAAATACAGGGGCAGTAAATGCAAAGTTAGCATCTTTAACAGTGTATTTACCTCAGCTGGGCTCCATTTTTCTTTCACTCTATTTGTTGCAGAAATCTTTAAATGTAGGGCAGTCTCAGTCACTGGGAGCTGGATGGCATATGTACACATATTTTTCTTTTCAGAGATTTCCAGGCTCTTACTTCAGCTTCCAGTCATCTCACATACTTAATTCTACGAAACATCAATTATTTTATGCTACCCATTAAATATTACTTAGTTGAGACACTTTGTTGATGCTGTATGTTTGATGCTGTGTCTATGAATGTAGTTACTAATGTGATGCTTTTACATATCTCAAAAGATGAAAGGCCTGGAATTACACCCTTGGTTCGAACTGGCAAGTTTTCTTGACTTGACTAGAATTAGATTTAGCAGAGCAATGAGCCTGGTCCATCATTTTCAGATGAAGGAGGGGTAATGCCCATGAACTCACATCGCAGAATAGAATGAAAGGATGCAACATCCAACAGAAAAGTGGAGCTCTGCATGTACTTGAGGTTGCAATATGCAACCTTTCAAAGAATTCTCTAATTATAATTAAACAGAGTAAAAATGTGAGCAAATAAGGATTTTAGATTGTTGTTGCAAACAGTACAGGTGCTTTTGTGCTGGTACTATTTTGGGGAATGGAACTTTAAGCCTGGATATCAACAGGCTGATAGTATGAGCCTGTGTGTGCCCACGTTAAAGCATTTCGTACTGATACCTCTAAATAAAGGCATTCCAGCTTTGCTTTTGGGGTACCAAGGTGCCAACTGGAAAGTGAAACTCAAGAGTACTACAAGGCTTGTTCTTCTGGTACTCCAGAAACCAGCTGTGAGTTAATCGGCGATTTTTCACAGACGACATCTAATCTATAAGTATAAATTACTTTTCACTCCTATTATGCCTTAATTGAAGTGCACCAATGTGAAACTGCAATAGATGGAGCTTCAGAAATTCTAGCCTCAATTAACTTTGTGTGGATTTGAGTATTTTTTCCTTCCTTTTCCTTGGACGAAGAACAATTCTTTGACATCTTGTGTTTATTTAAATTATTGCTAGAAAAGTTAGGGGGATATGCATGGGATGAGGTTTTCTGTAAGACCACTCTGAAGAGATAGGCAGGAGTTGTGTGTGTGATTTATAAATGAATACATATCTTTTATGTCCTACTGTTTTGTTTAACAGCTGTACCATCAGCAGTAGCCAAATCCCTCAGGATTCTGCTGGGGAGGAATAGTTTAATAGCAATCATTTTTTGGGTAAATGGCAGTTACCATCTCGGTAACAGCTACCCTCATCCCATCCATGACTTTTCTTTAGCTCCCTGCCTTTCAGACACAAAATGTGTGTTGCAGCAGAGTAAAATCACAGTGAAGAAATAAAGCACCTTGCTGTCTGGAACAGGAAATTCAGATACAGCAGAAAGCAAAAATTGTACTAGGAGAGGCAGAATGCTGTGTAGGAAGAGAACAGGCATATGGTAATGCAGCTAATTCTTAGTTACTTCACATTTTACCAGAACTGATATATATTTACCAGAAAATTAGATTTGATGCCTCTATCTGGGCATATATGCTCTTACAAATGTTTCTGGTGTTCAGTTAATAGCAATGAAAACAGCATGAGAATCCCACTAGCAGAAGCCTGTGGATTAAAATAGTTGTTTACAACACGTTTTTGTTACAGACCTCCCCAAGTTTTCCCTCATGGCTCAGATGGTCAAAAAGCATGTTTGTGTTTGCTTTTAATTGGGTTGCTCTTCTGAGTGATCTTTTGCCACTGATGAAAAGCCCACAGACTCTGAGAGGTCAGCAGGTATAAAGTGGAAAACCTGCTATATTTCTTAGCTTTCTCACTGTTGGCCAAGTCCTTTTCTCTGAGTAAGGGTATTTCCAGCCTCCTGCTCACTGTGGCACCACTGCACGTGGTGTTGCAGCAGGCGTGGCTGTGATGCCACAGGTAGGAGAAGGAGTTTGTCATCCTCAGAGCGTCTGGAGAGAGTGAGGCAGGTTGTTATCACTGGGGTAAAAATATTGCCACACGTTCCCGAGGATTTGTCAAGTAATGAATGGAGGGTGTGCCCCAAGTGTATTTCAAAGAGCACAGTGGACACAGATAGAAATCCACATGAATAACAGGACTCCAAGAATGATGTCGATGCTGATTAAATAGGATTAAGATTTGCAAAAAGAAAAGGGAAGAGGAAAGGCGGAGGAAAAGAGAAAGAAGGAAGACAGAAAAGTTTTATTTCTCAGGCTGTCTCAAAACTTACTTAAATTCCCAGTACTGTCTTCATTGAGCGAGCTTGAAATGTCTTGATTATTGAAGTCTGATGTGTTGTTTAACTCACACATTCAAAAGCAAGGCAGGATTTTTGTGACCTTTACCTGTATTCTACTGTTTATAAAACTTTCCTGAATTGAATCTTATCTCAAAAGTGACATATTCAGAAGGCCTCCAGTTGTGATTTAAGAATTCAAGCGATGACACACTGAACGGAGTTCTTCGTAAATTGGTCCAATGGTTAATCTTTTCTATTTATTTTCAAATAAGGAGATTCAGATTCACAGTAAATTGGGACCATAATTTCTGTGTTCTGACTGAAAGATTGCACTTCCAAATAGCTGCTAAGCTTCTAACTAGTGATTTGCATATGCAGTTTTACATGAAGACTTCCAACTTCCTTTTCATCAGCTCATAGAATATATATTAGCATTGATTGGACCCTCATTGCAAATCTCAATACTGGCAAGAAGAATCAAAAATTACGGCGCTGTCCCTCTCAACGGAACTCTTAATTAGGATTTTTTTTTTTTTTTATTTCTAAAGTATGAATTTTCCCTTCTAGTGAAATTAAACCCATCCTTTCTCTCATTTACCACATAGTCAAAATTCTGACAAACTGCATGGTATTATTGGGAAAAAAAACCAACACATTAATATGGAGCCAGAGTGACCATTATAAAGTAAAGATGATTTCCAGGCTAAAGTCAGAAAAAATGTTCTCTGGCATGTAATAATCAATTAAAATATATTACCTAAGAGATGTGAACTGCATGTAGTTCTAAGTATCTGCACATATTACACAGCTTATTATACAGCAAAAATTTCTCAGATATATTGGGTAGAAAGATCTTCAAGTCCCATCTGGGCTATCTTCAGATAATGAACTCATTTTGCCCAAATCTTGAATGAAAATGGAAAGCAGAGTTTTATGGGGTCAGTTTTGATCTTTAAAGACTTGCACATTAAGAACATTGATATTTGTTAACTCTCCTCTACAAAATCTCTTCTGGGTTTGTAGCTGCTGCCTTGAGTTGTATCATCTAAAGTTAAAAGCTATGGAATATCACATGAAAGGCCAGCATATCTTAATGCCTGGTTCCTGAGCTTGCTATTGAAAACGGGGGTGCTGAGAGACCATAGCAAAGGGCAGATATTTGGTGCAATGTGCTGTGGGCTGCTTAATTTTGCATATTGCACTACTTGAAGTAAGTAGGACTGGAACAGCTGTGCACTCAATCCTGGTGAAGATAAGAATCTCTCCCTCGGGGCAGTGCTTTCTTCTGCCAAGTAGGACAGTCAAGTGTTGGATTTGGCTGTGGGCTTTTTTGTTCTCTGGTATAGCCTTTCCTTATCTTTTGGGCTTCGGCTGTGTTTTTTGAAAGGATCAGTCTGTGTTTGATTTTTGTTACTCCACACATCATCCTGTAAGATTTTGTTTTGCCCACACTGTCTTTTAGGGATGATTTTATTTGTATTTTTGTTGAAGTTCTCAGACGGTGTTTCATAAGAGCACTGCTAGTGGATTACTTAGAATGTTGTTAATTTCCTGTGAAAACTTTGTATGCAACTTATAAATACTTTAAACTGAAACTTGAGTTGCCCTAGAGCA
Organism: Struthidea cinerea; assembly: GCA_013397865.1. Taxonomy (NCBI): domain Eukaryota; kingdom Metazoa; phylum Chordata; class Aves; order Passeriformes; family Corcoracidae; genus Struthidea; species Struthidea cinerea. Next base: position 1,421,526 of record VZTI01000839.1, read on the forward strand.
TAACTCAGCCATGTACTGAAAACTACGAATTTTACCTTGTGGAAGGCATTTCAGCAGATGATCTCTGATAATAGTAGAATTTCTTGTTTTTTCAAAAATGAGGATATTCATAGATATCTGCAATTTTCTGTAGCAAACCCCATCTTTTTTCTTGTATTTTTCAAAGAAGAAGAGGAGACATTCAAATCAAAGGTACTCCAGCTGCCTCTTGTGTCCACCCATGCCATAATGTCATTCCTCTGTTCTTAAGGCTCACTTCTCCTTTCTACTACACATCAGCACGTATCACTTAAAACCTTGTAAAGTTAGTATCTGCAGCTGTATTTCTGAAACTGGACTCTCCTCCTCCTTTTCTTTTTTCCTTTTACAGTGTATCCAGAAATTGGTATTAAAGATCTCATCTAGTGGACTGGCCCCATTGCTTATAGAGCTCTCAAAGTGTCTCTGAGATTGTTATCAGACTTTCCTTTGACTTCAGTAAAGATAATCTATAATAAGTTACTGTAGAGCTGATCTCTCATGTGATCATTTGGTCTGTGTTGTGCTTCATGCAGGGGCTGGCAAGCAGAGAGCCCCTTTGATCCCTGTTCCCCCTGTGGAAGCCTGCCCCATGGCACAACCCCCTGTGCAGCCATGGGCTTGTCACAGGGACGAGGCTGAAATATCAATATCATGCACACAGAGAATACCCAGAATTTGAGACCCTCCCAACTATGCCGACATGACAGAAAAGGCAGAGTGGGATGTAAGTATTGACAATGTGAAGGAGAGGCAGATACAGATTTTCAAAGCACGCTCAGACTTTTATCATCTCTTTACTGAAACTTTAAAGGCAAAGAGAGTCACCCTCTTCTCACAGCCTTCAAAGAAGGATGGATTTATAATCTGTTTCAACATCTACAGGATGCTTAGAATTGTAGAGTCATAGAATGGACTGTGTTAGAAGGGATCTTGAAGATTATCTAGTCTAACTCCCTACCATGGGCAGGGACACCTTCCACTATCCCAGGTTGCTCCAAGCGCCATCCGACCTGGCCTTGGACACTTTCAGGGATGGGGCAGCCACAGCTCCTCTGGGCACCCTGTGACAGGGCCTCACCACCCTCACAGGCAAGAATTTCTTCAGATATCCACCCCTTCTGTAGGCTCCAGCCACTCTACTAATAATAATTCAAAGGATTTAGTACCCTGGGAGGAGTGTTAAAAATTGCAACAGTAGAAGACCAATGCTGAAATAGCACATCAGAGTTTATGCATCATCACACATTTTTTTCCATGCATACTCACAAAATGCCAAATGATATATTGACAAGCTCATGTATTTACTGATTCAACCCTGTAAATAGTTTACTTTGGTGAAATGATTGGGAATTTACAAAGGCTGACTGCTGGGGCAGCGGCACTGACCAAGGAAGTCACCATCCCTGGAGGGATTTACAAGATGTGTAGATGTGGCACCTGGGGACAAGTGGCGGGCTTGGCAGTGCTGGGTTAATGGTCTTAAAGATCTTTTCCAACCTAAATGATTCCATGATTCTGTGATTCTCTGATCTGAAACAATCAGGAAAGAGTGCACCTTGATGCAGCATGGTACCATGCACATTTCATGGTGTTAAGCTAAAATCTTGCACTTCTGATATCATTAATCTCATTAGTAATATGTATGTGGCAGAAAGCTACAGAAACAGATGAGAACTCTGCTAATGTTGCAATCACTTTTCTGTATACTAAATGAATTTCATACAAAACTCCTGCTTGAGCAGCATTTTCAGAAGACTTGCTTGTCTGATTCTCAAGCAGAGGTACACTGCAGATGTCTGTAGAGGAATATTTTTCATGCACTGAATAGTTCATATTCATATTCCCCTACATTTTTCTTATGGGAGTTCCTAGTCCTTTTAGTCACCTTATCCCTTAGCCACGACTAAAATATGCTGTTAAAATTAGGAAGTGCTGGTCAGCAAAGCGAGGAGCAGTATCCTCTGCTTCATGAATATCCCATGTACATTAATGTTCACGGTGCTGTTGCCCACGTAAATCATTCAGATTAGTTAGCTGAGGTGAATCCGAGAGATGGCTAAGATGAAAAAAAAGTGCTCTTTAAGTTTAACCATCTCTCTTAAATTTGCTTATCTTGCCCACATTCCTGCCTGAGTAGGTATGGTTTAAAGGGCAGTGGAAAATTCCTGTACATGGCAATTACCATTCAATATTAATAGAAGGTGTTGAACTGAAGTCCTAAGCAAGGAATCCAGAGGGAATGCAAATTCTTCCCTCAAAAAATACTCTGTATTCTTCCACTATGCATTGGTGCATTTATACCTGTAGAATCTAACATTTGCTTTTAACAAAATTAAAGCTGGCATTTGGCTGCACAGGGAATTGTAACTGGAAACCTAGCTAAATTATGATAACACATGCCTAAACAGGTGGGTAATATTAAAGTCTTAAGTGTTACTGCTTTCAGAGACACAACTCTTGGAAGAAACCCTTTAGGCATGTCAGACCAGTTTTTATATGCTCTTGTACTTTATTTTTAGAGTAGCATTTGTTGCTGTGTATTTTCTCACAGGCAGATATTCTTTTTGTGTGTCCAACAAGAGGTTCTGCCCCTTGCTCTCATCCAGCCACGAAGGTGACTGGGTTATCAAACACTTATATGGACAGAACTCGTTAGAGGGATGGTTTGGGTCTCTTGTGATGTGAAAAGGCACTGTCATACCCACCAGCCTGCACCTGGTCTCTTACTGCACCACTGGGTTGTAGCAGTCCCGTACATTAGGAAAAATTCTGTCTTGGCCTCCCTCTCTGCATTAATTTGAATCTTCAAATTAGGCCAGAGCTTAAAATAATTCAAACTACCATCGGTTTTTCAACTAAATATTTTAAGTTTCCCAAGTCCATTATTTTATTTACTCTTCAAAACTGCTGGAATCATATTAGAAAAAGATTTATCTGAATGGCAAGCAGAAATCATTACCCAGGCAGATAAGCCTATAAAGCATTAAAATTTATCTTAATACAAAATAGAGGGCCTGGTTGTGGCACTCGCTGCATATTTGTCTAACAGACATGTAACAGAGAAATGGTCCAAATGAGCTTAATAAATCTCTTTCTTAAACTCACAAAAGACCACATCCTCACTTCCATAATTCTATTAGAGTCTGCTCCTCTGGAGGAGATAAAAGAAGAGATAACCTCTCCATTCAGAATATAAAATAGCAATTGTTCAGCTGATGATTGGAATATTTCCAGCAGAAGGACTTAATTATGGAACAAAATTAGCTCAATCTGACCTTTTTAGAGAATAATGCAAAACTTAGTTTTTTGCAAATGTCTTCCTGGAATAACTGAAATAAGGAATAATTTACTTCCCTCTTTTTACAAGAGCAAAAGGTGGCAGAATATGATAGCAGCGCTCTTGGTGAGATGACAATCCAAGGATGATAATAAGACAGTATGTGCAAAAAGAGATAATATATTTTAATAGACTAGCTGATACAGTTTAAAAACAGAGAAGATTTCAGACACACGAGACCTTTTCAGCGAGAGCAGGTTTCCCTCAGTGACTCAAAATTGTGAGCTTAATTACTAGGTGGTGTAATGGTTGTGTCATAGGAAGGCACCAAAATGTATGGTGTCTATATCTGTTACGTACTGAAAACTCCTCTTGGGATAAAGACAAAACCTATTGTTCCATCTCTGTTTCATCTCTGTGATAAATAGGAATAAGTACCTGCACCCACAGACCTAAAGGCTGGGGATGATGCTGGTGTTAAAGCGCTTCCCTCCAGGTGTTCAGTTCCGTGAGTTTATCTGTACTGAGGCACTCCTCACTAGGAAAAGGGAAAAAAACAACCTGCCACAAACTGGAAAGAAAAACCTCATCTGTTTTATCAGTCCCATCTCTGATTTCATGACATTCTGAATGCTCCTAAGCCATGCTGATACCACTGCGTACAAGAAAAAAAGGCACAAACAGGTGGTGATATTAACAGGCTTCTTATGGTTCTGAAAAATGAGATAGAAATGTTTCATGTCATGAAAGTCAACATCAATCATCATCCATCTTGTGCAGATATGGAAATCAGCCAGTGTTGTTCTTGCTGAGGAGGCGTGAGATATTTCTTTTGCATCAGAGCTGTTGCTCTGGACACAAGTCATAATTTGTTTAATATAGATGAATGAGGAGACTATTACTAACACTACCTTCTTTTTTTGCCTTCTTCTTTTTTTTTTTTTTTTTTTTTTTTTAATAAACTGAAAGCTCCCCCTCCTGGCACATTCCCTGAACTGAATGCAAGGTTCTTGACGTCTACTTTTAGCAACAGGAGATTCAGAAAGATTCTTTAAAAGTAGTACATTTATAGTTTCCCAAGGGTTTCTCATTTCCCCATACAGCTACGGGACTTGATTTGAACTGATTTAACACCAGGGGTTTGTCCTAGGGCTTTGTCTATAATTTTAACCTGTTGTTTTTCCAGGCAAAGACTTATGGTTTCCACTTTGCTGCATATTATACAGAGTAAAGAAAACAACTATTTCAGAAAGTTTTAGTATTGACCTTTGTGTCCCTTCTGAGTGATCGGTGTAGCTCAGCTATAACTGCACCATCTAATTTCCTTATAAATGCCTTGGAATCATTCTGAGAATTCTACCAGATCTCTTTGAAGCAATGCTGCAGCTCTGCTGAGAGCAGATCCTGACCAGGCTCAGGGAATCTTCAAGACAGGGAAAACAAAAAAAGCAGAGAGGGACACGTTTATGTCACAATTTTGGTAACTGCTGTAACTGCTCTCATCTCATTGCAGCCTGTGTTTTGAGGACTGCCAGTCCCTCTAATCCCCTGAATCAGTGCAGTCACTTATGTGCTTAATATGATGAACTGATTTGTCACTGAATTTCCGCAGCCATACACTTATGCAAAGAAAGGGGAAGATTTGCCCAGCATGTGCAGCCACAGGATCCTGTAGTTCCCATAAATTCCTTTGTTTTAATTTTGTTACAGTCCCTGTTACCATCCCTCAACTCCAAACAGGCTGACAAAGGCAGTGACACTGGTTAGGGAGCTTTCATTAGATTTGCCATCATATTCAAAGACATCATCTCTCTGTGTCCTTAAAAATTATTTATGGGGAACAACATTTTACTGGAGCGTGAAGGCAAGACTGAATGTTCCTGTGCAGGCAGGGCTGTGCTGGGGCCGTGCTTTCATGTAGCCATGAACACCAACCCTCTGGCCACACAGAGGAAAGTGAAGGAGTGTGAAGCAGAATAAAATAACCTCATAATAATCTCAACTCATTGCTGAGCTGTAATAGTAAAGTGAGAATGAATGAATTAATTATAACTATGTCTTCCTTTCTGGGCTTCCCCTGAATACCAAGGTGGTATTTTCTTATATGGTAGCGATGCTACTTTGCTTTTCATGCAGTGCAGTAATAAATATGGCAGGTTTCAGTTGTAGAAGAGTGGTTATTTTAAAGCCTAGCATAGAGTAACAATTTACTACAGTGCGATGAATGAAGTATGTCTATTAGACTTGGCACATTAGGTCTGGAAGTGGGAGAGTTGCTGGCCTGGCACCTTATGCCACTTTCCTCTTCCCTCTCCGTGGTTACCAAATTCAGGATTGACCTACACAAACAAAGCTGCTTGCCCTAAATGGAGCAGAGCTCAACTACTGAGGCAGTGAGGCCAATGAGCTTTCAATGCCATTTACAGCAAAGAAGGGCTGTACATAGGGCAGAACATCAAATGCAAGCTTGCCATTTGAAGCCAATTCAGAGTAATAATAAAGTAACAAATGACACCTTCATTATATCCATGAATATAGGTACATGCATGCACCTATCTTTATTCTTGTTAAATCCTTGCTATATAGATGCATATGCACGTGTCTTCTTAGAAATATCTTAAAAGCTGCTTTTATTGTCATAATGAAAGAGTAGGACTCCTTTGAGAGCCATTTGTCTGCAAAACTACTGTAAACTTCCTTTGAGTAGGCTGTCTGCACTCAAGAGAGTTAAATCAGTAGAACTTTGACGAGACTAGAAGACCCACTGATATCTAATTAATGTGGAAATAATTGTTGTAATCGTTGCATTTCTCTACAAAGCATGTACTGAAAAGCAGTTACACGATTTAGTGAGCATCAAATCAGTTTGATATGCAAATGGAGGTATGGACTACTTCATAATGCTGGTAGTATTTAAACATTTGTTTATAAAGCTGAGAAAATTGGAAATGTAAACAAATGGGGTCCAAAAGCGATGTCTTTTATCAACAGAGACTTTCTTCAGAGTTTTTGCTGTACACCTTTTAGAGTCAGTAGGTTCTATTGACAAGAGTAAGAGCAATGCCCGATGTGAGGGTACTGCTGGGAGCAAAGTGTGGAACAGTCATTCCTGCACATGACACATGCCGACACTTTTCCTCCAGCAGGAATAAAAGGGAGCAATTGTAGTGCTCTCCAGATTACCCCTGAGCTCTTACCTTTTTGCTGTTAAGGGGTCGTGGAAACAACCTAAATTGTCTTTATCCATTTAATGTAGATTCAATTAACTCAGGTTAATGACTATGGGATGGAGCTCAGGGAGTTGAGAGCTGCTCTCATGGTTCAGCCTGGCTTGTCCTGTGGCATAAGCTGCATTTTTGGGTGGAGAAAAAAGGAAAAGACAATGAGTTGCCAGGACAGGAGCAAACAGAGTCTACAAGGAAGTGTAATCATCACCTCTCAGGCACATGCAAAGCTCATGGCTTCATCCAAATACAGAAGTGCAACACAGAGTTGATCAAATCATGTACTAAACAACTGCATCTCATATGTTTGCTGAACCGTTACACTTAAACTCAGTACAATCAACACAAAGTCCTTGGGAGTAATAAATTAAGATTTAGATGAGTATTTTGTCTGGGATGTATCTTTGCTCCACATATTTATCATGGCCAAAAGAGTGAATACCGAATATTTTTATTTCAGGAGGAGTGCAAAACTGCAAATTGTTCCCAGGTACTATGGAAAATTATGTAGTTGCACGATATTTAATGGCATATACTTCTGAAATCTTACTTGGAAGATTTTAACAGGATCACTCAGAAGAGCCCTTGCTAACCCCTTCTCTTTTCATTTACTCTTACAGGATTTCTGAGCACTGGGGACCAAGCAGCAAAAGGAAACTATGGCCTCCTTGATCTAATTCAAGCTTTGCGATGGACTAGTGAAAATATTGGGTTCTTTGGTGGTGACCCATTAAGAATAACTGTTTTTGGATCTGGTGCAGGCGGTTCATGCGTCAATCTGTTGACTTTATCCCATTATTCTGAAGGTAACCGTTGGAGCAATTCAACCAAAGGTATTATGCAGGTTGCAAATTTTGACAATTTTGGTGTCTGCATGCCACCACCATTAGTACTATGTGATGTTCTGTATATTCTCTTTGTTTCTATGAACTGTTGAGTTCAGCTCAATATTAAGAAACTTTTTAAAGTCAGTACAAGCCTCCTTCTCCCTCAGCTCTTCTGTGCATGTTTAAATTTTGGGTCACTTTCTTCTTTTTCCTATGGAGCTTTGTAGAAACACTTTATAGCAGACTTCTGAACAGCATTTTCTTGGTGCATCATTTTTGTCTCTTTTCTTTCCTACCTAAGGGTGTCCTTTTTGGAAAATCAGTCAGTCATGCTCACAGTAGATGAGGTCATCTATATTCAGACAGTTGTGAAAGGCGTGTTTAGTTTCTCCTGAGAAGCAGAATTTAAGGAAAACTAAAATGACACAGTTTCTCTTTTCAGGCTAACAGCTGAATTGCTTAAAACTATTATTTTGTGTGAAGGAAACAAGTAACTAGTTCAGAAATCTTTTGTCTGAAACTGCATGAACTTCACTTGCTGTCATCTAATAGAAGAATGGTTGAATGTTTTGCATGCATGATCCAAAATTGTCAAAGCATCCAAGTTGCAAATGGATTTTCTTCTATATGTTTTTTCCTATTCCATAACTAACACCTTTTCTCTCTAGTTGAGGCAGACGACAGGAAATTAAAATCATGCCGTTTGAGGCATCCAACTTATTTTTTCCATGATTTTTGCACCACAGGTTCACACAGTGTCTCTCATTTGCATGGCTATTGCTTATTGATCATGTTACTTTTGTCTTACTGTTTTCACATATTTTTATCTGTATTAGTTTTACCAGAGACACCACACTGTGCCCGGTGCATATAATCCTCCACTAATTTCTACTGCTGTATCTCCATGGGGGACTAATTGGCTGGTCATAAAAACATAATTCTGCTGACATTAAAAAAGCTGCATTTCCCCAAAGTCACGTTACAAAGACCACTGAGGTCAATAGAAGTGGGAGATTCTTTAGACCTTGCCATTATGCTTTTTTGAGAGAAAAATATAACTTCTACGAGAAAAGTCAAGTGGAAAATAAAACTGTGGTCTCAATTTTAGTCTAGTTTCACAATTTGATTTTTAATGTAATCTTTTCTTTTTTTTCCTTCCATAATTACCTGCATTTAAATAGGAGATATTTAAAAGAACACTCCTATAAGAAAAAGATGTAAGCATTACCTCACTGCCCTGTGACCTGAAGGTCACAGTGCACCATCTTCTTTTTTAGCAGAACTCTCAAAACCGACTTTATCACCAAGGATTAACTCCAGGTTCAATGAGGACAATATCTTCCCCTAACTCTTTACTTGGTGTTAATTTCGATCTTCTTGGTGTAACACAACATCAATGCAAAATGCCACATTTACAATATTTGGACAGTCATGTGTTGCCTCCTATCAGCAAATGATACCCTGCCATATCCCAACACATGGCCAGAATTCTGCCAAGAGCAGAATTTGTGCAGGGAAACTGAGGCACTAAGTCTCCAACACAACAGACTTTTGTTGGAGTCTGTCTCCAACACTTCAGACCCCTTTTGGAGGGGTCTGAAGAAGGTTCAGTAAAAGTAAATTTTTGAGGATTTCTTTTAGAAGAAAGCAAACCCATGCTTTGATGAAATTTGGATTTAAAAGAACAACTCACCAGACTCCCATGCATGATATAAATTGGTCAGGTTCAAATAAGAAAAGTTATTTCCTAACATTTCCAAGCCCCCTTTCGTTTCATGTTATTTTGCTTCACAGTCACATTTGAAAGCTGGAGAAGGACTTTTTACAAGAGCATGTAGTGATAGGACAGGGGGGAAGGGCTTCAAACTGACAGAGGGCAGGGATAGATCAGATATTAGGAAGAAATTCTTCCCTGTGAGGGTGGTGAGGCCCTGGCACAGGTTGCCCAGAGAAGCTGTGGCTGCCCCGTCCCTGGAAGTGTTCACGGCCACGTAGGACGGGGCTTGGAGCAACCTGGGATAGTGGAAGGTGTCCCTGCCCATGGCAGGGGGTTGAAACTGGATGACCTTCAAGGTCCCTTCCAACCAAAACCATTTTAGGATTCTGTGATTCTGTGATTATCAACCAGTGTCTTTCATAAGCTATAAATTCAGAAGCTCTCTTCGCTTCCGTCATTTCCCTCTGAAAGGTTCCCTTGGCAGTTGAGAGGAGGAATTCAGCCTATTTCAAGATGGAGCTGTTCTCAGCCACCCACCTGCAAGTGGGCAAAGTAGCACCCACCTTCAGAAAGTGCTCTGAAAATATAGATGAATATATGCAAATTATTATTATTTACTGTGGTGAGACTTTGAATAAGAGTCACAAAGCACTATGGCCCATTGAATATTTAAATCTTCTTTCCATCATTCTGAAGCCCATAAGCAATAATAATCATACACATTATCAGATTAAAATGTAGTTCTACATCCTGTGAGGTACAAATTTCTGCCACGAATTATGTGACAGAATGAAAATAATTTTTCATACTGTTCCTTTTTCACCAAATGGTTTGAGTGGAGGAATAGCTCTGTCAGCATTCTTCAGCATAAGGAAGGACGTTTAGTTTCACTTCCTCAGATGGCTTTATGGCCAAAGGACTTGACCACTTTTACTTAATCCAGCATCTGATGTTTATGCAGCACTTAGCAAGCCACAGTGTTTGTATCAGCATTTTCTTGTACATAGCTTACACTTTCTGTCCTTGTTCAGACATATTTAATAAAGCAATAAAAATAGATTTACACAATATGCAAAAACCCCCACACATTATGAATTATCGTGAAATACATCTTTGTGAAAATTCAGCTTTGTCATTTAGTTACATTTATTACAATGCCTGGATCCTGTGTGGTAATTCCGCTGACTTTGAGCTGATTTATACTAGCTCAATATCTGACCTTATAAACATGCAAATATATTTTTAGTTGTTTATAGCTCAAGTTCATTCTTATTTTTACTCATACCTTGCAAGGAAATAACATCTTGGATATAACTTCTCATAAATTTAAGAAGAGGCTTGAGTTTACACATTTCAGTCTCTACACCTATCTAATATGAAGACTTGTGGATTAGGACCTAATACAATCTAGAATGATTTTAAAATTCCTGAGAAGCTTGTAAAACGTTTCCTGCCAGCAACAGATTCCAACTTATTTTTGAGTGTACAGGGTCTGGTGCTGCAATACAGGCTGTAAAAGCATTTCTCTGATTTGATTTAGAGGCTGGGGAGGTTTTCTATCAATAGAAGTAGGTTAGTTATCAAAGCAAAAGCCATCTTGTGCATTATTGGAATAAATTTCTGAGGTAAGCTGAGCACCTTGACTCCAGTTCCTCAAGTGGGAGCATCGAGCTATTCATCAAGCATTGAACCATAGATTCTTAGTGGAATTGAGTGAGGCCAGGTGTCACTTTCCATCCCTAAGAAACTCCACCAGAGTGAGTGGAATGACTCCAGGTGCCCATCAGAACAAGTAAAACAAAATTTTGACCCATATATCTTAAACCAGCGCAATGTTTGGACACTATAGACCATTTTGTATAACCCAGAGTGACCTATAGGAGGTAGGGTACACTATAAAATATTTTCCAGTAGTTCGTGCAAAAGGTGTGATACTGAAATGAACTTCTGTGAAAATTAAAAAAAAAAAAACTCTCACAAAACAGCAGAAAGGCCACAGTTACCTAAATATAATCTAAATACCTATTAAATACAGTCTAAATTACCTAAATATAATTTCTGAGCATTATTTTACACAAGGTTCAGACCTACAATCTCTTTTAGAACCCAAAGTACCCTCCTCAAATGGAGTGGAAAAATGCAAAGGGAGCACAAGAAGTATCAGAACAAGGATGGAGTTTTGATTGCATTAAAGCCAATAGCAAAATAATTGCATTAATTCACTGTCTACAAGGGGGCGAGGCTATCATTCATGACATGTTTTAAAAATTCTTACAGAAGGGAGAGGAAAACATCAATTTTGACATATTTTGTTATTTCTTTGCGTAGAATTCCCGGTCCAGAGTGCTAATCAAATCAGCATAAATTCAGGTTAATTGCACTGAAGTCTTTGGGATTTACTGCAAGTTTATATGCAGTGCCAGATCATTCTCTCTCCCTTAACTAAATACCTGAACATATGTTTAAATCTCTGAATTACAAAGCTAAACAGTGTAAAATACATAATTTCCCTTTTTATGTAAGTGTGATCAATATAAACCTGCCTTAAAAAAGTTCCTTGCAAGAAAGGATTTTGACTTAGGCACTTATAAATTTAATAGCTGCCTGGTACCTTCTCATCTCTTACTCCAGAATATAAACTTTTGCAGCGATACACAATTTAAAAGCACTCCATTTTTCAAACCGAGTTTAATCCCAAAGAAAACATCAAAAAGTGTAATAGATTTATTTAACAATAGTTGTATGCATGCATGCTGCTGATGGCTTGAACAGTACCTAGAACTTCAACCCATTTCAGAGACTTGATGGCTTTTCCACCGACCTATAAGGTGCTTTAATTTTAAGAATTTTTTTTAACCTGATGGTGTTATCCTACATAAGGTAATGACACTCCTTTTTCTCCCTGAGCTTTTTTTGAAAATCTGTTGTTCAGCTTGACTATATTGAGGGAGAATCATTTGCTTCAGCACATACTGCATTTATTTTGTGCGCATTACCTGTAGGTACAACAGCAGTCAGATCTCACCATCCCATGTATTTAAGTACTATTAAGATTCAGGTATCTCTTCTGTTAAAGTTTTCTATTGTTTCAAAGAACTCCTTTGAATCTTTCAAAGTCTGTGGCTGTTTCAAGGTCACTTCAGTAGTTTTCAAATATTTCTCCCCACAGGACTTTTTCAAAGAGCAATAGCTCAAAGCGGAACAGCTCTCTCCAGCTGGGCAGTTAGTTTTCAGCCTGCAAAATATGCCAGGATGTTGGCTACAAAAGTTGGTTGCAACATGTCAGACACTGTAGAACTGGTAGAATGTCTGCAGAAGAAGCCTTATAGAGAACTTGTCGACCAGGACATTCAACCAGCAAGATACCACATAGCCTTTGGACCAGTAATCGACGGCGATGTGATACCGGACGACCCTCAGATCTTGATGGAACAAGGAGAATTCCTCAACTATGACATCATGCTGGGAGTTAACCAAGGGGAAGGGTTGAAGTTTGTTGAAAACATTGTGGATAGCGAAGATGGCATATCAGCCAGTGATTTTGACTTTGCCGTTTCTAATTTCGTCGATAACTTATACGGATATCCCGAAGGCAAAGATATATTGAGGGAAACTATTAAATTCATGTACACGGACTGGGCAGACCGACACAATCCCGAGACCAGAAGGAAAACACTGCTGGCTTTGTTTACTGATCACCAGTGGGTTGCACCAGCAGTGGCCACAGCAGATCTTCACTCGAATTTTGGATCGCCTACATATTTCTATGCCTTCTACCATCATTGCCAGACAGATCAGGTACCTGCATGGGCAGATGCAGCCCATGGAGATGAGGTTCCTTACGTACTAGGAATCCCCATGATTGGTCCTACTGAGTTATTTCCTTGTAATTTCTCCAAAAATGATGTCATGCTAAGTGCAGTGGTGATGACGTACTGGACAAATTTTGCAAAAACTGGGTAAGTACCAGATAATGAATGGTCTTGTATGCAAACTTTGGATGGAAAGGTGCTTTCCATTGGTTATCTCCCTTGGGAATGCCTGTGTACTTGTGGGATGAATAAGAGATTAAGAATTGAGTTGGGTATTTATGTTTACTGTAATGTCCCTTGGCTCACTAACATATTTTAGGAAAAAGAGGGAAAAATATCTTCGCAGACTTTCTGCAATGAAATTTTAAAATATACACAAAACTAACTAGAGGAAACTCTAGAATAAAGTGTAAAGCTAAGCATTTAACATATGATATAGTTAAAACCAGCCACATTAGTACCTGCCTTTACCCCACCAATACTTTCATCCTATGAGACAGAATATTACATAAATATTGCATCAAATATAATACAGCGTCTTTTAGTAGCACATTATGTCTTAAATTGACCCTTCTGACCATAAAATATGTGACTTTAAACTTGGAAAGTTTTGCCATTTTCATGATTTTTTTTTTCACTGGAGTTCAAAAGCCTTTGTTACCTTTGACCACTGTTATTTTTGACTATGCATTGCACTGAGTTGTGCTCTGCCATGATCCTTCCCCTCTGGAAGGCCACAGATGATTCACAGGAACAGAAATGCAGAGCTGCATGAACTTTATGCTGCTAAAAAAGACAAGAAAATCTTAATGTGCTCTCACACTGGTCTCTCATAGACACTTGTCCACATCACTGCACCCCAGGCAATCTTCCCTCAGCAGCACAAGATTTCACTGTGAGAGAGACACCAACATTTTGGAAAACCAGGGAAGTCACTGAAATCTGTGTAAAAGAAGGGTTCATTTGCATAATGCTGTTTCTAATCAAGATTATTAAGGCCTCTAATTTTAGGGAATAGCACTCTGCTCCATCCAAAGGCAGACTTAAACACTTAGTATAAAATCTTAATTATGTTAATTTTATAATTCCGTTTGAAATGCTTTGTAACATTGGAGATATCTTTTTCTTTTAGCGACCCAAATCAACCAGTGCCGCAAGACACAAAATTCATCCACACAAAACCAAATCGTTTTGAAGAAGTAGCATGGACCAGATATTCACAGAAAGACCAACTGTATCTTCACATTGGATTAAAACCACGAGTTAAAGAACACTATAGGGCCAATAAGGTGAACCTTTGGTTGGAACTGGTACCTCATCTGCACAATCTTAACGACATTTCACAGTATACCTCTACCACAACTAAAGTGCCATCGACTGATAATACTTTCAGACCCACAAGGAAAAATTCTGTTTCAGTTACTTCAGCCTTTCCTACAGCCAAACAAGATGACCCCAAACAACAACCAAGCCCATTTTCAGTGGATCAAAGGGACTACTCAACAGAATTGAGTGTTACTATTGCGGTTGGCGCATCTTTGCTGTTCCTGAACATTTTGGCCTTCGCAGCGTTGTACTACAAAAAAGACAAGCGGAGACACGATGTTCACAGGAGATGTAGCCCACAACGTACCACTACCAATGATCTCACCCATGCACAAGAAGAGGAGATAATGTCCCTCCAAATGAAGCACACTGACTTGGATCATGAATGTGAGTCCATCCATCCACATGAGGTGGTTCTTAGGACCGCCTGTCCCCCAGACTACACGCTAGCTATGAGAAGGTCTCCTGATGATATCCCCTTAATGACACCCAACACCATCACAATGATCCCCAACACTATACCAGGGATTCAGCCCCTACACACATTCAACACATTTACCGGAGGACAGAACAATACTCTGCCCCATCCTCATCCCCACCCCCATTCACACTCAACAACCAGGGTATAGCCAGACAAGACGAAACAAACTTTATTTTTTGATGGATTACAGTAGGTGATATTACTGAAGATTACTTGGCTTTCAACCTACAAGACTCTTACTATTTAAATATGGAGGAATATTATGTGAATATACATATCAAGAACATTCGGGGTTTTGAAAAAAATGAATTGTACATATATCAAATGAACTTAAGAAACAACAAAACAAAAGAAAAAAAAACAAACAAACAAAAAACAAAAAACCCAACTGTTTGCAATTGCTTGAAGCAGTTGTCCTGAATGATACTTTTTCATTCACATTCAAGTATTAATTTTTTGAAGATTTAAGTTACATAATGGAATTAGGCATGTGCAACACAAACAGGAAAGAACTATGACTGAAAATTTAAAAAACCTATAAATATGCACAAGGGATACACTAATGGAATGTCAGATAATTTTCACCAATTTTTATTTGGACCTGTTTTCTTGTGTAGACCATATTTACATATTTGAATAAGTACACAAAGCACCAATGCTGTTAAGGCCTTAGAAAGGGGCTCATGCTGAAATCTGCCAGTCAGAGAAGTTTTACAGTCTGGCAGGTACAACATTATCACATAAGTGCTGTCAGTATAAAAGTTGTGGGAATAAAGGAAACTGGATATTTTTAGCACGATGTGCATGATAATTTATATGCTTGGTGGCTGTGCTGCTGATTAAGCCGTAATTAAAATTCTTCTCATCCCATTGGAGTTTTTAATAGAAGCTTTCTCCATCAATTGGCACAACCTAAAGAAGTTTTCTAAAGGGGCAAAAGTAATTACAGTAAAATATTTCATGGTAGCTTCTGAAAGAGAAGGGATCACAACAGTTCTTACAGGTATTTATGGCATTCTAGGTGTACAGTGGTGGACCCTCACTGATACGAATCCCAGACAAAAAAATGTATATTAATAATGTTCTTTTTCTTTCCACCTAAATAATTTCTAATTTTGAAATAACTATAATGGAATCTCCTTTGATGAAGGATTTATAATTTGCTGTGATTTAGTTACCAAATATTTAGTTCAAATTGATAAGGTAAGGTGTGTCCAAAAATTTGATTGCAATGACATTTTGCCATTTAAAAATGCCCCAATACTACTGCTCTGATTACACCTTTCAGTTTAATGTTTCAACTCATGTTGCATGTTACAAAGTTTACTTATAATACTTTAATTTAATGTTAATTCCCTTTCTGCTATACATTAGCTTTGTCATTCCAATGAATTCTCTAGACCAGATGGCAAGCGTGTAGAAAAAGAGGGTATATATGAACGGGGAGAGAGCCAAGAACTGGAAATTTAAAAATCTGGATACTACATATGTTTGTGTGATTTGAAGTGAATGTTCTAAAATCACGAGAAATTTTTCATTCCCCTGTTGCTTTCCAGTAATTCTATACCACGGTCCTTTCAAAACGTTTGTATATGTAATCAGATGTACATTTATATAAAAGAAATAATTGAGATGGACTTAAGAGCACATCCCTGATAAATACTTTCTCTCTTACCTGTACTATATTTCTATTAGACTAAAGTTATGTGATTTTTTTTTACATTTTTTCAAATTACTAGCAATTTTGATAGTTTGTAAGATAATGCGAAGAACTTTCTCTGACAAACTAACTGCAGTAACAGAAACATTTCTTTTCAGTTACTCTTTTTCAAGAATGAAAGCTTATTACACACAAAAATTGTATACTACTTGATGGAAAATTACTTTGTATTTCTTGGCCATATTACTGGTCACTGAGTGAAATAAAGATAATCGGGATAACGAATATTATTCCAATGTTAAGAGACCTGATCTTTGCTCATTAAAGAGCTAAAATGTTTATTGCTGTTTTGTCATTTTTTAATGAAGTAATGGTAACTGTCTCAAATAAAGAGTAATATCTTAAGACCATTCTGGTTTTTGAAGACATGAGCATGCCTTCTACAATTAATAAAACTGCATATTTATGGGCCAGCCCCACCACAGCCACTTCTTACAGAAATATTGATATTGTGACTCTCAATCACATGTAAATCTCCCCTAGATTTCAGGAATGAGTTAAAAATGCAATATCGACACCAAAAAAAAGACGAGGAACAGGCCTAATTGAAATAAATCTGCAGTATTCCATGATGGGAAAAAAAATCACTTGGGTTTTATTGGGTGATTGAACTTTTATTATAAAAGATTGCTGGGAAGTTTAAAGCGTGTTTGCTAACATAGACTACAGACATCAAAAATTAAGCTGAAACCAAAATAAAGTACTGCAATTTCAGTTATTTTATTTACCTATTAAAAAAAGAAATTATATTGTGTACTTAATTAGTACTTGTTACAGTCCCCAATTTTATATTAAGGTCTTTTTGTAGAAGCATAAAAAATAGTCTTCAAAATCCAGGGCGGTCTGTGTGCAATTTCTGCCTGATGTGGTTGTGCTTTTAGACTGTGACCTGCCAATGTAAACCAATAAAAAGAATTGTCTGCCATCTGATAATTATTGTTTAATAAGAAGATTGTATTTTGCTATGTTGATGAAACAAAACAAAAAAAAAAATACAAAAATATTGATGGCCATAAAACAAGATATTAATGAAATATGATTTTATGTGCTTTTCTTAACTTTATCAAAACCAAAATAACTTTCTACTATAGTTTATTTGTGGCCATATATCTATATATCTCTATATATACAGTATCTGGTAATTGTTTACTTTTATTAGTTACAAAATAAATGATTTAGGTAAACCGAGCATGACACTACACTTTATTTCTGTCAACCAATAGTATTTAAAATGTGAAAGATGAAGGCAAGAACACAAATTTTGTCACTTCTGTTTGGAAAAAAAAAAAGTCCATTCCTGTGATGCAGATACTGTGAATGATATTTTAGTGGCTACTTTATACTGACATTACAGCAGCTGGCTTTCCAAAAGTAAGATGGTGTCCCACGTTTTAACATGACATTAAGAAAGAGCAAGAGATGTTTAAAAGCTGAAATGAAAATATAAGAAATGGTTTTGGAATATCTTCATGTGCTTCATGGAATATAAGTTTGTTCTTTTCAAAACATTTTATCTATTTGATTTGTTTTTCATGGTAGCCTATACAAAAGCAAAACTGAGTGTGATATTTAATTTCTTGTATCATCCTTGGACCAGATTTCCAATAAAATTAGGATATCAGTCAGTCTTTGGAAGTTCAGTAAAATATAAAGAGCCTGCATTTATTGATTCCACACTTTTGTAAATATGTTTGCAGACCTTTTTAAGAAAATGTATTCTACCATTTTGAGAACAAAAAATAACAATGGAATCATTGTCTCGTTTATCTATTAAAATTACAGGCAATATAATGTGCTGTGCTGACATTTCTAGGAGAAATAAAACCGATAAAAACCGCATTTTGCTCAATGGTATCTCAGTTGGTTATACCTGGTATCCTCCACCCACGGAAGACTTGCAAGGCATGGATGAGCTTCCCGGATATAACCTTCCACAGGAAAATGTATTCTTTATATTTGTTGTCTGTACTAAACATGGATTCCTGTGTCACAAGTCTTTAATTATCGGATGTTTTTGTTATTCAAACACCCTGAAAAGGGGATGAATAGAGGTCTAACAAATAAACATGTTACAGTTTTAAAGACACCACTGCACAGAAGATGCTGGAATTTCTGTTGCCAACTTCCCTAGGAGATGAAACAGCTGACTTCATAGGAAGCTGTCAAACATCATGGCATTCCTTTGATATTTGGAAGTTGTTGCTTTTTCCCTGTGATGTTAGTTTAAAATATTGGCCTTTCCCCCCACCTTTTTTTCTAGTCATGAACAGTTACAGATGGTCGCTTTTTAATGTAAGCGAACATTAGATAATTTAATTATTATTGTGAAAATGTGCTTCCAAATAAATTAGATTAACGGGAAATTCCCTTCAGAGGTTTTGTTATTTTTCATCCAAAGCTCTTGTCAAAATACCTGTTGCAGCAGTTCTGCTTTTTTTTTTTCAGTCTGCAAGCTGAGGGACATTCTCCAAATGACATAAAAAATCTCTTTTTCTATTTGAAATAATAACACTATAAAATTAAGATGCCCTCCTGAGGCCTCCAAGTAGATATGAACAATTTCAAACATGGCAAATGGGCTTTTACTTCAAACATTCTAATTTGATTGCATTCTGGCACATCAATATATTTGTATGCAGACCAGAAATCAACAGCATTTGATAAGGTGTTCAAGAGAACTTCGCGGCAGAATCGATGAGTTCATCACCAGCCATGCACAAAGTCCCTTTTCTCTTAGGTTCTGTTCATGCCATTGTATAATTAATTTCTTATGTACAAGGTTCAGTAAAATCTTAACTTTGTGAAATGGAAAATTGTTAGAACAATTTAGAACCACTTTATCTGGTGGAAAATGTTTAGGAAAAAACCTGTTGAGAATCACTTAGGAGGTGTAGATTTTTATATGCAACCTGGCTTCGTTCCTTTTAGTTGATATTATAATTCTCAGTAATTTGTGCACCTGGGAAACCATAGTTTCTGTAATAAGCTTTAGTTTCGAAAAGGAATTTAAGTATTGTATGCAAATTGTGGATTAAAACCTGAGTTTCGTGTCCCTTGCTATTGGGCTGAATGAAAAACCTCATAGTAGAGCAACAAATTTGTACAAGCAAATTTTATACCGTCTCTTGAAATTTATTTTGTTCTCATTTGAAGATAAAACTACCATCACAGCAGCAGAAGCCATGTATTTGTCTCAGAAAATGTCTTCTTGTGGATATATGTATCTCTGTCTCCACGTGCATACCCATGTGCACTACTGCAGCCAATAAAGGAGATTTCCAAAAATGTGACTAACCAGGGAATTTTACCTTTCTCCACCGTTCAAAGGGGTGGAGGTAACGCCTTGTCCTCATTCTGCATTCTCCACTGTCATTGAGCAGCTGATAAGATGATGACAGTTTTTTTAGCTCCAGCTGAATTAGCATTTATCGTGGGACCATTGGAATCAATGAAGCCCTGACAATTTACACCAGCTATCGATCTGCTTCCGGACCTTTAATGTTCAGCATGGCTCATCTCACTGTCCAATTTTGCATATCTTCTCATGCACATGAACACCCACTCACAGAAACTACTGCAAGTATAACCATCCTGATTTATGAGCACTACCAGGCTTTAAAACGTGCTTTACAATATGCTTATGGATATTTGCATGTAAGGCCAAAATTCAGCGGAAAAAAAGCTTCTATATTAAAAAAAAGAATCCCTGAAATTGCATGGATGCAAAGAAAAGATTTGTGCCAGAGGTTGCAGCCTTAGCATGCTGCAGTAATTTTTATGTTAAAATCTATATAGGAAGGAACATTTAGTTCTTCCTGATCCTCAAATCTATATGATGTTGACCTATATGCCAAAGACACAATGACACTTTACAGCAGTTGGAAGTCTGCTCTGTTCTGCTCCATTCTGGAAGGGAAGAGAGACAACTGGGCCACATGTTGCTATAAATTCAGGACAGAAATAGCTGGATTTTCTCTGTCATCTGAATTTTTCCGTCTCGATGTCAGCAAGGCCAGGCAACAGCATCTGTGAGCTGAGCTTTATAATGACGCCATTAAAAAAAAAAAAAGTGGAATTTTTAAGTCTATAGGGCTACCCAGGTTAATTGCTCTAGAGCTCTAAGAGCCAGTAACCTTTTTTCAAATGGAAGTTGATACCACTGGCACTCAGACGTCATAATACCAGGGCTCAGTTAACGTGGGGTTGGTGAAAGACACTGATAACACTTCAATTGCATTATTAAAAATACAAAAAAAAGTAAAAATACAAAAAAATACTACATTTTTCATCTAGTGATTTTGTTCAGTTACTGAGGAAGTCAGGGAGCCTGACTGGATCTCCTGGGCGTGAAGGATAGGAAAGGAAATCCTGGGACTGCAAAGCAGCTGTGGGCTGGACGTGGCGCAATGCACTTGAATTATACACTTGATAAATTTTCCCTGGAATAAAATGAGGAGTGGGGCAGAACCTTGTGGCAGGAGGCAGTTTGGGAGGGTGAGGTGTACAGTGTACCTCTTTCCTCCAATGGTTTGTAGAAACAACTTCAGCAGTAATTTTAAGCAATTAAGACTATACAAAAGGTTCTAGAAATAATATATGGTTCATCTGACACCAAATGCATTTTCAGAAAAAGCCGTGCAGTATTTCACTGATTGATGACAAATATATGGTTGTACACTGTTGGTTTTTCTACTTTTCATCAGGTTACTCCTATGTAGTGGTGATATTTGGCTGAACTAATGAATAAATTTTGCTCTTATTTGCATAGAGATAAGTCTAGGGCAATTTTATGAAAGTGGAAAGTCAGACCTGCACTATGGTAAATAACACCCAAAACTCTTTATTACTCTTGGTCAGTTAGTAGAGATTCCCTTGTTCAATCATGTGCTGATTTTTTCTTTAACATCCATCCATTTGTCATAAATATATTTTTCTCTCCCCAGTTGTTAACTGGAATAAGTGTGCCCTGCTCTCCACAGAAGATGAAGATAACAGGAACCATTGGTTTCCTCTCATAAATTGTGACTTCACTGTCCAAAATCAGGAAATGTAATAGAAGAAAAATAACAAGCCAGGGTTTGAGGTTTGGGATTTGGTTTTTGGGTTTGTTTTGGTTTGGTTTTTTTCCTATAGGCTTTTTTTAGTATCTTGGTTCTCTGAAGGCTGATGAGGAGCCAGTAAAGGATACAACCTTAATTGCTGCAGCCAGGAAACTTTTGGGGCATTTTCCTTTTGCCTTGTCCAGAAGGAAAGGGCAGGGTTAAATTCACGAAAACAAACTTCTCTGGAAAAACACTCCCAACTGTAGTTCTGAGATACACCACAGAAGCATGAAAACACTCACAAATTTTGCTATGTTTGAAAGAAGAAGGAACACTTGTAAAATTTAATAAAATACTGGTAATACTTATCTGAGATTTTTTTTTTTTTTTAAACAAGTAATCCTTAAGTCTAAAAGGGCTAGTTGGTTACTAGAATTTAGACTGTATTGTAATACTGCATGTGAATTCCTCTTTGTCTCATACCTGTCCTGGCTCCATTCTGCAATTCAATTTAGGGATTATATTTTAAAACTAGAAACTCTCTGGTTTTTTATTGAGTTGGTTCAGTATGGACTATTGCTAGGTGCAGTTTGTCATCTCTAATTCATTCATCATTTACTCAAATCCTTGCATTTATGAATTTATTTTTTCTTGCTTCCTTACAGGTTTTGTTAAGTTTTTTTTAAAATTGTTTCTTGTGGGATAAGTGCAATTTTGTTCTTCATGCCCTCTCACATCATTGCTACTGTCTCACACAAATGCAAATATTTGAAATAATTTAAATCTCTGTTTTCTTCACTTAATTTTATCAGTGTTCTTGTTCCTTCAGGTGGGAATTTTGCTTTAAATTGTTTTTCTTGCGGTTGCATATCTATCCAGGGATATTAATTTATTAAGTCCCAGCTACAAGAATTGCTATTCAGGGTGGGAATGGAAGTCCAGACTGCTCTAGTGTCTCCAGCATCCAGCATGGGCAAGGCCAGCCTCTTGTGGGTAGGTACAAGAATCCCTGCAGTCAGTAATGACAGCCACGTGCCAGGGAGTCCACAGCCATCATTGAATTATCCACCACACAGAGAATTTTTCCCTTTGAAAGATGCCACGTGTGCAATTCCACAGGGAACTTTGAGCTGAGGCAAGTGTGTGCCTCCAGACACGAGCGAGTCTCGTAAACTCTGCTGCTTGCTAGATTAAGAAGCTTAAAAATTAAGTCATGGCCACGCTTCAGACAAGTGTTGCTGTATTTTTGTGGCTGTGCAGACACTCAGACCTTTGTTCTGAGGTGGGTTTTGTTTCAGTGCCTGTCTCTGTGCTACAGCTGCTCCATGGAGCTGAGCTCCTGCTGAGCCCCTGCAGGAACCAGCCAAACTTCTGCTGACTGCGCCTGAGAAAGAGGAGCCCCTCCCCTCGCAGAAGGAGTGAAATACAGATGGGCAGCATCAAACCCAATTTTCTACTCGTTTATAACTTGAAAAAGCCCTTTGCTTCCCTCCTTGAGGGAGCAGGAGGGTTGAAGGTTTGGGTGTGATTGTAGGAGGTGTTTCTGCTGTAGGTCTGTGCTAGATGTTGAAAGTTATGTGCATGAAATTCTTCCTTCCTAAATTTAACCACAATTGTTAGCTGCCTGCTGTAGGAATTTTAGTATTGGATAAATCATAGTCTACTGGTTATCTGTTTTTCCTTGTTGCCTAAGAGAGAACCAAAAGTAGGTGAACAAATTTACTATCCTTTCTGTCTTTCAGATACACTTAATTATGAAAGCCTGATGCAAGCGGTTATTTATACGTGTATATATATTTATAAGTTATTGACACTAATTTTTTTTTTTTAGTTGCACAGATCAGAATGACTTTTCACAGCCAGATTTTATTTTATTACAATGTGCCTCAGGCTGAGGAAGTAGGACCAGCAGTGGTCAGAACTGAATAGGCAGCATGAAGTAATGAAATATTCTCACTTAAACAAACTTCATTGTGTAGAAACTTTACAGTAGTAAGCATAGCTAAGATTGAAGGAGGCTGCCCATGGCTTCTATAGCACGGAATGCATTTTGGAGTGGATTCTGCCTTGGGATGGTTAGATGGGCTGGAGTTGTTCTTATTTCTTCTATCTTTAAAAATAGCTCCAAAATTAGATAGATATATCCACGATAAGGCACAGTGATGAGATTTACAGCAATTGCCAGTTCCACAATGCTTCATTCCCTTTTGTGAGGGGTAAGCACCACTAGGAGTGAGTTAGCAAAGTGGAAATGCAGAACAGAGAAATGCTGTAGGGGAGAGAAAGCAGGGAAGAGGAGCTGGAGGAAAACCACCAGCCCAGAGGAGTGAATTTTGGAGATCAAACCACGACTGAGCAGTCTGGCACACCAGCACAAATGGGGCTTCTTGTAGCACTTGGTGAGACTGCTGTGTTTTGCCAGTTTGAGCCTCTTTGATCAAATGGGCTGATTCTCCTCAGAAGTTAGTGTGGGTTTAGACACATTTAACACACAATAGCTGTACTTAACAAAAAAGACTGGCTGCCTGTTCTGGTGCAAGGGAGTCCTTATTTTATGCAGTCAGACATTCCACTTTCTCCTAGTTTTGAGTGTGTTTGCAGGCTTCAAACCTTTGTCTAAGGACTACCAGAGATGATAGGAACAGCAAGAGTTCACATGTGAAAAGGATGAGAGTTGTATTTTCAAAAACTGCCCCAAAGCACACGGGGTTTTATTAGCTGTAAGCAGCATAATAAATTATTTCTGTCAGCTTAGCAGCCTCTAGTTACGCTGTCACAGTGAGTGGCACTATTTTAACCTGTGTTGAGCATGAAGATATACAATAGCTGCATTGATGTCAAGCACTTGCAGAAGGGTTTATGTGAGTATTTTTAGGCTTCTGTGTGGTCTCTGACATCTATTTGACAAGCACTGAAGACCACAAGATTTATAAAAACATACTTTAGACCAATATTTGATATAAATCATTGAAAACTTATTTTACTGGAGAGAGAACTGATTGTCCTGTAAATCATTAGTGTTATTAAGAGAACTATGCAGAATATGATCACTTATGTCTTGGAGAGGAGCTACATGAATGCCTTGGCTGCATTTGTTCAAACCTCTGAACCTCATGCTGTGTGTTGCAATCAGATTAAGTGAAAAGCTAAAAACAAACAGAACAAAACACATAAAGCTGATAGCAATATTTGCCACATGCTGAGGTCAAAGAGGTGCAAATCCTGACATATTGATGGCTTCATTGCTTATGAAGCTACTAAACATTATCCATTTAGAGGAGAGATCAATAGGAAAAGCACCAGCTGAAGGGGACTACCTGTGGTGCAATCAGAACCAAGTGCATGTCCATCCTGTTGATCTGGAAGGCTTCTGTAAAGCTGCTTTCTCAGGTTAGAAGTCAGGGCTAAAAAATTATGAATTTCAGTAACAGCTGTGAGCATCCATTGGACTCGTTGATTCCAAGATCTTCAAGGTACTTTTTCATTTATTTGAATAATTTGCCAAGAAGTTGCCGTCTCGTTAACCCAGATACTGGGCATAGGAGACTTTGGTTTACAGTAGAGGTGTTTGGGTTGGTGTGATTGCATGTGGTTCACATCTGATCAGCAGAAAATAACCTTTTTCAATGTTGTGACCATTACCTATGTGTCCTTACCCTCAGTCCTGCATTCTGTGTGGCATTTTCTGAGGAGGAGAGCAAAGAGCTTGTGCAAACACTTACCTGGATATTAGCTGTTTGACTTTCACAAAGTTAATGAAGAGCACTTCTGGGAAATGGGAGATGTCTTGTCTTTCATCCCTGACAACAGGAATTTCCCTGCTGGCATTCAGACAGTTTCTGCAATTAGATTTGCATTAATACCTACTCTCTTTTCCATCTTCATTCTTACAGGTACATGCTAATGAAACAAGAGATCTTGAACATTTTTGTTCAACTTCTGAGTGTAAAAATGTCTCTGCCTGGCTGCTGTTAGTGACACACAACCCTGGGGTGTTGTGAGGCTGTTGCACAGCTGCGCTCCAACTTGGTGACTGGAATGCAACTGCTCTGTACAAGCATGGTGACAGTGTAAAAAAACCATCCAGCTTTAGATCACAAACACTGCAGCTTCCATAGCTCCTCCAGCTGTCTAGGCAGTGCCAAAGTCTCACTGGAAAACAAAGAAAGGTTATCAAAAGGCAGCACTGGCACTGGAAAGCACCCCTGTGCAGGCTGGTAAGGACAGGTGGTCGCAGCCTTCCACAGGGAATTTACATTTCAGGCATCGGACTGAAACACAGCAGGAGGAAGCAACCAGAGAGCTTATTTCAGGTTTTTATCACTGCTATGATGGTAACTGAGCTAGATCTGTGGTCCGGTGTGCAAAGGAAATCAAAACCAGCGAACTAAATCTTGGAAAAAAATCTTAAGAAAAAAAACAAGCAAACATTTTCTGAGCTTAAAGTTTGAATCAGAACTGTCGGCTTGCTGGTGACCTTAACTCTCACAGCTGTTACCTCACAGCAGACCTTCTGTGGTTTTGCTGCACACTAGGTGACAGTGGCTAAAATTTTCAGCCGCTTTTTTCCAAAGCAGAGCAGATCTGCAGCTACTTCTTCAGCTCCATAATTTCTGTGATCTGTCCACAATCTCTCGGGTAGGTGCTGAGTTTATTTTTTCATGGATGTTCACCCTGGGTCTGTGTTGTTATGGTCAGAACCTGGTTGTGGGTGGTGAAAACTGATCATACTGTAAGGAGCTGAACATGGAATTTGCAGACTGCAAATCTTTGACACCCCATCTAGCAAGCTATGTAGGATAGACCGCATTTTTCACATAATGTGAAACTATTTTTCAGATGGGATCAACAATGGATAGTTGCATAGAAGAAAAGTCTCAGTAAAAATCAAAGAGAAAGAAGAGCTATAATAATTTTACCAGTCATTTATTTCTTGGTTTAGAAACAAAAATAAAATAAATTATTGTTCATATTTTCTTTGGTCAAAATTAGTAATACCTTTTAGTAATATACAGAAAAATAGCCCATATTTTTCAAAATTTTTACAAATTTACATTGAAATAATTATTCTGAACTAACTAGTTTTATTTCATATGTTTTCACCAACAAAAAGGAAAGAATAGCAAGAAACCATCATGATTTCTAACCTGCACTGAGCATTTTCCACGTGCAAGCCTGAGATGCCTACCCACAGGATAAATCCTCCAACAGCCAGGAGCTCGTTCAGCTGCAACACGAGCAAGTAGCAGCCTCAGAGCTGCTCTGGGTTAAACTGGCAGCGAGGCATCACATCCCAAGAGCTGGATTCTCTGCCCTGTGGTGCCTGTGAACTGGGCAGCAGTGGCAAGGAGACAGTGCCACTGGATGTGTTTCATCTCCCTTCAATGGCAGATGAGAGCCAAAAGGCACAGACCCATTTTGTTACCAGCAGCAACCCCCTGACAGCTCCTTTCCATGCGGTCCCTCTCACTTACCTCGGACAGGTCTGTAACAGCATGAGCTTGTGCCCCATTAGGCAAAGTTAAAACCTGAAATTAAAAATACTAACATTTAATTTCAGAACGTGGAGGCAGGCCAGAATAACCCAGAGCAGACAGCAGGGTCAACAGCAGGCAGGGTCTGTAAATTGACTCTGTCTGGCGTGAGCAAACTTAGGTAAGTGCTGATTAGGCAGGTCTTGTAATGTGCCTTTTGTGAAAACAAATTCAAGCTGCAGGCTTCTGTACGCAGCACAGCTGATGATGAGTTGTTACTTAAAGGTCTGGGAAAGCAGCTTTCAGATCCTGAGCTTGTGAGAAAAAAACAGCAGGAGGGTGCAGGAATAATGAAAACAAATGTACACTGAGAACTGGACGGGTAACAGCGGTGCAGAAGTCAGCAGCGTGATGTGCCCCAAAAGGTATCGCAGGAAACTGCAAAGTCAAAGCTGACCCAGGACACCCAAACAGCTTCCTTCTATTCATTACTTGCTGCGCTGAGGTCCTGTCAGGGCAAACAGCATCTGTTATGCTTTTCTTGCCCTGTGCAGAGTGGCACAGCTTTAAGATGCTTCCTCTCCTTGGAGAAAGAGGCTGCAGAATTGCCCTGGCAGGTAGAGCCGATTGGAGGGGGAAGGAAAAGCAGCATTGGTGCTCTTGCAGTGGGGGGAGCCTGCAGTCTACTGACAAGTGGCATCAGCAGCTGGAGCAGAGCTGATCTGCAGCACACATACGTGGTGGTGGGTGTTCAGGCTATTCCTGTAAGCCCTAATGGCCACAAAACATTTCCTTTTTATTTAATATTATTTAATATGAAGAAGGTTTTCAGACAGCACTTAATGATTCACTTCCCTTACAAATGAATAGTGGAAAACATCCTTTAATCAACAAAACCCTCTCATTGCTGTTGATAACAGGTTTTTTCGCAGGTGTTTAAAAAAAAAAAAGTCTAATTTCCAGCTGTCTCATATGCACAATTCTCAAAATAGCTGAGCATTTGGAAGCTATTTTATGGATTTCTAGATTTTAAAGAACTTTCTGACGGGGAGTGTGAGACCACACTCTCGAGCAGTAGGAATAATTCTTATTGTTGTTATTTCATTTCTGGTCATAGGTACTAATTTTACAAAAAAAAACAAACCAAGAACTGTTGAAAACTACTGTAATTATTACTTGACCTACTCTGCAAAAGACAGCTGCTGTAATTTCACATGCAGCTCCAGCAGCAGCTGTTTATCTAATGAGCTTTGGAAGACCAGCTCTCCCAGCCTGACAGCTCCAAGAAATACAGAAGCATGGCAAGAAGTGGCATTGACATTTCAATAAGTGACATTCTTTCCTCTGAGTCAGCGTGAATGAAATGCGTTGGAAGAGCGGTGGAGGCACTGGGAGCCACCACCTTTAAATAACGCTTAAAGTCAGCACCTACCTTTGTGCCAGGAGTGAGAGACTCTCTAGTGCACAGATGATAATTAAGTGTATATGGTCACAGACTGCAAGGAACCTGCAAAAGACAGAGGCATTTTGTGGAAGGAAAGAGTCATTTTGGGTCTTTGCAGTACGTGTGAGCTGAATAAATGCTATTGGATATTTCTGCTTTGCAGAAGCTAGGTCTAAACAGAGTATTTCAGATCCCTTGAACAGGAGTCCTGTGGTAGTCCTGGACCTTCATTCAGGAGTTCTCTGTGAGTCCATACGATGCTGCTGCTCCAGTCTAGTGCAGGGTAAGGCTCACGTCCTTACAGCATTGTGCCATGTCCTGCTGTTGCCACCTTCGTGTTAAGCCTCTAGCCAAGCTGTCACTTAAGTGGTCTCAGTGTCTCGCTGTCAGCAGCTGAACCCTAGAAAAATGTTCAAATTCAGGTTCGGACAAGGAGGAATCACAAGTTGGAATTAAAGCTGCGTGTCCCATTTGGCTTTGTTCTGATCCACAACCATTCTCAGGTACAGCTAAAAATAAAATGACCTCTTTCTTTTCCTTGCTGCTGTCATGATTGTCATTCCCCAGCAGATGCCCTAACTTCCCACTGCGCCCCGCTGGCTCTGCTGCCCCTGTTGTCTCTCAGTCCAAAGAGCTTCTGAACAAGAGACAGGCTTTTATGGAGCCTGGCAAAGCTTCAGAAGGGAAAAGGAAAAATCAATACGGCTTCAAAGCAAAGTCTTTGCTTCAGTGAATATGACATTTGCCCTTTCTTCACTAGTGGGAAAAACAACAAGGACACCTACACCAGCAATGGAAATAGAATGAACAACAACAGAGAGACCTTCCAGGTTTGACTTGTAAAGGGAAATAACTTTATAGTCATTGTCCCTATTTGGTGACATCAAAAGCAGGTGTAGGGTGTTGGGCGGTGCAGCCTGGGAATGAAGTGGAAAGTAACACAAAGTCAAAGGGAAGAGTTGGAAGAATTTGGAACAAGAGCTAATGGACTCTGCTGAAGAAATGGGAAGAAAAGACACGACACAAAGGTCAGGTCCATCGTGGCACAATCAAATCTGTTATAAAATGTCATCTGCAAAGGTGGGCCATAACAGTAAAAGGACCTTCCAGTAAGTTTTACACCATTTGATAGCTTTGCAGCAACTGAAAATGGTGCCAGATCTTCATGCTTTGCTAATGAACAGATTCTTGGTAGAGTTGACCAGGTCAGAAATTTTCTAACAGAAGCTGAAAATGCCAATTAAGGAAATTAATGTTTATGCAAAATCAAAACAACTCTAAAAGACTCTCACTGATGTTTCTGGAGGTTTTGCAAAAATATAAACTAAATATAACCCTTACAAGTCTGCTTCAATTATTTTTTATCCTCAAGTTTTTGTAATTTGTTTCCAATTTCTTTTGTTTCAAAACTATATGCTTGTTCCAAGTTTTTAGTTACATTCTGTTCTGACTATACAACTTCTTTGCTGGTTTTTCAAGGTGTTTTGTTCTGATGTTTCTATTTCTGTGTCATTCTTCATATGTAACTTTGTGGACCTCCTTCTTTTGGAATGCATTGTTTCAATAGATTTTTGTGTAATTGTTTGAAAACAGTCTTTTGCAAAGGAAGTATTTTCCTTAAGTGAAGCTGTGCCTTCAGCTGCAGCTGCTTCTGGCTTTGTTGGAGTTGCTGGCCCGTGCAGGGGATAATTTGCAGGACCTACTTTCCCCTGCTGAGAGGGATCCTGGGTCAGCTGCTGTTGTTGTAGTCCTGAAATGGAGCAGGCTCCATCCCTGGCGAAGCCAAGAGCAGGATTTCTGAGAAGCATACGGGTAGTGTGGTAGGACAGTCATGTACTCATCCTCTGACCCCTGCACTTGTGCTGGGAGAGAGTTCTGCAGCTGCAAGAATCAATAAAAATGTATTGATTTCCCTACACCATCTTAAAGCTTGTCTGCTCCTATCTCCAGTTTGCAAGCTGAGAAAGGAGACTGTAAAACTACCATTACATTACAATATACATTACTATATCCCATAAACCTAAAACCCAGGATTCCAACATTGTCTTACACTTTTTCTCCTTTTTCTTCCCCCATTCCATGCTTGCACAGGAGACGAAGATTTGGGTCTGACAGAGCCACCTGGTAACTGCATCACAGCAGCCAAATCTGTTAATACTCAGGTTGTGAAAATAGCTGCTTTTTAAGCTTTCTGAGGAAGGAGAAGTGCAGGATAGGATTGCCCGAAAGGCAAAAGTCGAGTGACATAAAGTACAAGTAGCCACTGCTTTCTGCTCCACCAAAAGAGTGAGGCAGACCCAGTGAAAACCAAAAAAAAATGCCATGTGATTTATCTGCCATAGCACCATTTGTGACTTTCCCTACCCTCATGGTTTCAATAATTCACATAATTCTTAGATTCACGCTGTTGGGGCTGTGGCATGCAGGGTGTTGAGCCACACTCTCATGCACAGAGCAGCCTGAGCAGGGTCTGCAGCTGAGGACACACAGCAGGAGAGGGGAGAACTCCTCTGTGGGCAGCTGGGAAGAGCAGTGCTGGGGCCCCCGGCCAGGTGACCTCTGTGCTGTCTCTCCTGTGCAGCAGTGGTGAGGATGAAGAGAAGGATGACAATTTTTTTTTGCATGCTTTCCCACTATTTATTACATGCTTTTTTCTGCAGTGGGATCAACCCAAACTCCCTCTTGGATGCTCCTCTTTGTGGCATGATTACAGCTGAGTATGGTAATTAGAGAAGTTGTTGCACATTGGCCATTAACCTCCTGTGCACGTGTTGTTGGCTAATATTTCAGTATTTAAATATTTAATTAAATTCAGTATTTAAAATACTAATGGTGTAGAGTATACAAACACTGCTTTGTTGTTTCGGTTGTCTCCAACACAAACTAGCACCTACAAAACGAGGTATGAAAAGGTTGGGGGAAAGGGCTGATTTTCACACCAGTGGTAATGGCTTCCCACGAGAACCTGACATACAAAATTACTGGGGTTTGCAGGTGCACAGCCACGGGAACAATAAACAAAGCTGTGAGAACCACAGTGGCAATGCTGCCTCGGCAGCTGCTGCGAAAGAGTCCAGAGCTGCAAAGAGCAGCCCCTCAGCACTGCTAAAGCTGAGGCACTGGGGCACCCGAGGCACAGCACAACCCAGGACAAATTCAGCTTCAGCACAAGCAAATGGGACGTTGCAGTTCTCAGTGTCTCATCTTGGCTTCAGATGTGAACCCTAGACTCGCAATAAAGTAGAGCATAACCTTTGCATGAAAATATACATGTGAGCCAATCTACACTTTGGGTTTCATTCTAGAACGGTGTTTATTCAAAGAGTGTAATCCTTCCTAAGTAAACAAACATAAACTCACATCTCTCCCCTCCCTGTGGCCCAACGATCACAAAGTGAGTCATGCTAGAGTGCAGAAAATAGGCCCAATCAGGCTGGTAAAACAACCCAGATTGGAAAGATGAAGGTCTCTAAATCAAGAGTGCTCTGCTGCAGACCCCCAGGCTATTAAAGCTCATGACTGTTTGCTCCAGCACCACAGTTGCTATGGGAATTCATATAGACAAACCCAATAACCTGTCAGGATCCAACCAGGTAAAAAACTAGGACTTAAATTATATTCAGAAATAAACAGGAAGCTGATATAGATGCCAAAGAATAGATACACTGTATTCTCTGTGTGTAATACCATCTCACAGGTGGGCAGCTGCTGCATTCTGTACAAGCTGCACACTCCCAATGCTTTTGAACACTTCCACCACACAGAGCACGCTGCAGCAACTCTGACTTGTGGAAAAACAAACAAACAAACAAAAAAAACCCTTGTAAAGAAACTGGGAACAGACAAAAAGTGCTTAAACAGACCCAGAAAATGCCTCCTTGGAGGCTACTCTAAAAAAAAAGGCAGATGGTGTCTTATTAGAAGAGAGATGAGATATTTTTCAAATTCTTTGACATGATGCTGAGACGAAACCCAGGTACCTTGCAAATGACAAATCTCTAACAGCAGGGAGACAAGCATGTGGCTGTGATGGGGTCTGCTGTATTTTAGAGATGTCAGGCTGGACCTTGTTTCCATTTAATTAGTGAATCCATCTTGTTCATGCTCCTAGTACTATAGCACCTTAAATTGCATTATAATATGCTTCTCAGTAGAAATTGAATTTAAAAAAAACCAAACAAACAAACAAAAAAAGGCAACAGAATTGTCATGAGCTGCTTTTACACAATTTCATAATCTTACCTTTGTCATCTCCAGTAATGAATTCAGTGATATAAATAAGGGATTTACCAAATAGAGACCACAGCTTTATCACACTGAAACTTTCTTATGTCACTCAAAAACACCATTATAAAGTGCAAAACATCACCTCAAACAACAGGTAAAACATGTATCTGAATGTGCCTTCCTAAGAAGGATTTTCAGTATTCTTTTTCCTCACCTGGAGGTGCAAATGATCCCAAATGGGTGGCAATGACCCCGAATGGGTGGCAGACAGGTAGTCCCTTCCCTCCCTCATCAGGCAGTCAGCAGAGCTTCTAGATGGGCCAAGGCAGAAACGCTGTGACACTCACAAGGCTGTGGCATGAGAGATCTTCCTTTATGGGGCACTACCAAGGTAGGAACAGTCAGTTCTTCATTTGGAAGCTCACAGCTGTGAGCATGGAAGTCTGTCAGCTCCCACCAACTGCCAGAACAGGAATCATAGAATCACTCAGGTTGGAAAAGAGCTTTACGATCAAGTCCAACCATTACCCCAGCACTGCCAAGCCCACCACTAAACCATGTCACCAAGTGCCGCATCTCCACGTCTTTTCAATACCTCCAGGGGTTGTACCAAGGATTTGACCAAACCAATATCAGTGTTAACACTGCCTGCCACCACTGCAGGCAAGAAGGGACCGTGTTTCCTGTCAGGCACAGCTCCTCCCTGCAAAAGAATGCACTGGCACAGCTCGGTACTGTAACATTTCATTCCTTGCCCTGACTGCACATCTCCCCTCTCAGGGAGGTGCAGACACACCAAGTAAATCAAAGGGATAAGAATTTATGAAACCCAAAGCAGCACTGGATTTTGGAATGACAACGTGATTGTATATGGGTACTAATAAAAGGCAAAGGTTCCCTGAAGCCACAGGCTATGAAGTGGAGTACAGCAATGTGATTAAGAGAGAGTTAAGACGTATTAAACTTTGAAGGAAAAGGCATTCCGTAATGACATGTTAATAGATCCCAGGAAAGATTTGTTAATGGACTAAAAACTGAGAGGCTCTTTGTAGGCAGCACTAAGTAAAAAGTAAATCACAGTTTCTCCGTGGGGGAGGTGCACTTAGAACCTGGAGAGGGCAGGACCATCCGATATACCCAGGGCTGCCTGGCTGGGCCTTGGAGCCTGGGACACAGGGACACAGGGACACAGGGAGGACACAGGGACACAGGGCTGCTTCCAGCCCTGGTGCTGAACCACAGCTCTGCACAGACACACCTGATTGATGTCTTTCTTCCCATCACACTGAGCACATGAGTGAAAAAAAACCTTATGATTTGGGTCTGTGAAGGTGCTTAGGGATGCAGTGATTTCCTGAAAACTTCTTCCGAGGTGTGAAACACAGAGTGTGACACAAGATATAGCTAAATAATACCTAATTTTCAATTAAAACACACTGCAGTTGGGCAATAGCTGAAAATGAAATAGGATCTCATCAAAGTCTGACCCTTGTAAGGACACTGAGCCCAGTAAAAACCTTCATCTGGCTGGTATGAGATCCTAAAATTTACTGATAGCAACCCAGAAGCAATCGTAATTGGGGGGAAAAAAGGGCAGTAAAATGTTTGTCTTGGCCTGGTCTCCTTTCTGCAATCTCCTTTCAAGCTGATATACTGGAAGAAACAAAAGTGACAATATTTCAGAGCACACTCCCCTCTGAAAGGCAGAGAACACCAGAACAAGTAATAGTGTCTCTTCTTGATCATGAAAGGCTGATTTATTCTTGCTGCATTATAATAAAAGGCATAATGTATTTTGTGACATTGAAATCAGTGGGGGAGCTTTACCCTTTCCAGTGGGGCAATTTCTTTCCTCCATAGCCTTGTTCAGATGCACCTAAGATTCATGGAATTTCTAACATAAACTCTAACCTGCATTTCATAGGCAATGAGAAAGTGGCATCAGGAACTCTGGATGTGGCTTTGGAGAGAACTGGATGTAATTGCACATCTGTTATTGTACCATCAAACACAGCCCTTTTCTGCAAAAGATGCAATCCTACATGTTTGATGAAAGGGGGTGGTGTACATGGCGACAAGAATTAATAGAACAGCTGCTTAAACTCTGTTTTGGGGTTTTTTTTCAGACTTGAGGCCCATCAGGATACTAAAGATGAGCATCAAACAAGCATCAGCTGATGCTTTAGTCACCCCTTGTGTGTTCAAGTCCTGGGTCAGTCCCAGTGTTGGGGAGCCTCTCCTGGCCAGGTGTTTTTCATTTGGAATCCCAAACCCAGGCTGAGCCCAGGCCATGCAGGTTTCCTCAGGTAACAGCAGCCAGGAGTTTTGCATTTGGGAGTTCATGAAGCAAACACAGTTGTCAAAGGGAAAATGGTTTGGTTTAGTCCCACGAGCATCAATGTTTGCAGCTGGGACATGGCAGCACTCCCACAAGTCTCTGCTGGAAAGAAGCTTCCAGAAAGTGAGGCAAAAGCAGAGCTGTGGAGTGAAAGGGGAAGAAGTGGCAGATGGAAGGGCTGCAGCTCTGGGACCCTGATCTACAGCTGCAAAGCAGGTTTGGAGGGAAGGCTTAAAAGAGTGAGACAGCCAGGATACCTTCAGTCCATGGAGAAGAGCCTTCCCCGGAGTGGAGGTGGGTGTTTGAGTTTCTTAAAGGGCATGTAATTTATATGGTTGTTTCATGGATACTCCTGAATGGATGTGTTTTAAGGCTGGGGCAAACCAGGTGAGTTAGAGGGAGTACAGCCAAGGAGCTGTACCCACTCACCATGCCCTTCATGCAGCAAAGCAATGAAAAGCGCAAAGTGAGAATTCAGAATTGGGAAGAATGTTTGGGGTTTTTCATAAAAAAAAGTCCTACATCTTTCTGACAAAGTCCTACACGGTAGAAAAATGCCAAACTGTTGATTTTCTTGGAATGCTTATGATCCTAATTACTTTATTGATTCAATGCCTGCATTATACATTGGTTTTGTTCTAACTATTTTTATCACTCATGTTTTTACTATACATAGCACTAAAATTTAATCTGTGTGAGACGGAACTGTCCTAGAGCTTTTTGTTGCTATAAGCCATAGGGTTGTTTTTTTTTTTTAGACTATTTCCATATTAATAACTACTTAGCTTTTTCTTCTGGCTTTTGTTTTCCATGAGGAATATCCACCCTCTCCTTGTGGAAGAGGGGGAGTGACATGTTTGTTTGGGGTTTTTTGGATTATTTTTATTTCAGTATATATTTCTCAAGTGAGAACAGTCCTAATATCTACTTTCTGGTGAGCGCAGTAAATAATGAAATTATGTATTTATCATTCCTTTTTATTTTTTTAAAGGTATAATAGAAACGAAAGCCATTTAGCAAATCAGGTACAAAACTAAAATCTATGTTTTAGGAGCTGCAGGGGTGTTGGAAGAAAATTGGCTCTTGTGATGAAGCCTTATTCAGTCCATCACACATGTGAAGTACAATTTTGCCCCTGAGGTGAAGAAACAGGTGTTTTTTTTCCCATTCTCTATAACCTTGGAATTTGGAGGATTTTCCTTGTGTGCGTTACTGTACCACTTGGCAGTGCCTCTGATGCTTATATTTGGGATATGCTAAGAATGGCAGGGGCAAATATGTGTCTACTTGCAGAGTAAGGCAGGTAGAGGGGACAGGACTGTTTCCGGTTCTGCTTCCTCCCCACCGCTCTTCACAACGGGAGAATGAGGATTTTATTGTTTGGTTTCCTTCTGGACCTGTTTCAATATTAACTGCTCTTGATAGAGAATTACTGAAACTCAGTGGTGTTTGAATTAACCTGTCTGTATGCACAGGAACAACCCACAGGCCCTGAGCTTTGTGCACGACCTGTTTAAGGTATTAGGGAGACATCAGCACCTCCATATCACCTCAGCATTGCCTGGGCTTTAGGGCTGTGTCTGTGGTTGGGGCTGCCTCATGCTCCTTAAGAGTGATTCCAGTGTAGGGTAAATAAGCCATCAAAAATTGAGAGATTAAGTGACCTCTGTTTATTTGAAAGGGTGTATTGCTGTAAGCCATTAATAAATATATCCCAAGAGGCAGGAATGGGTGAGTGGTGGGTCCCCTCCTGGGCAGAGCTCCAGCAAGCAGTATTTTCAGTATCCTAGAAGTGATGTTCAGCTATGGAGAGCAGGAGGAAAGGGGGATGTGCTGCAACAACACCTCTTCAGTATTTCCCTTCTTTCACGCACAGCTTATTACCTTTAGTGTCACTGTGATGCATGAGAGTGACTGTGAGTGATGTTGATTATGTGCTGTGGGGAGGATGGAGTTTGAATTCTCCTCTTTGACTTTCCAGCACTTCTTTCTGGTACAGAGTAAGGTTATTTTCTTGCCTTTTCCTGTTCCTCTTCAGAGCACTCCAAGAATACTAACAGGGTTCTCGTTCTCTGCTTTGCCGAGCGCAGGGCTGCGAAATCCAGCTGGCACTTGCACAGAGATTCATATGGAGAACTGTCCTGGCTTCCTCCTCTTAACCCTCTATAAGGCCAGTCACTCTCTTTTTCAAGATACAAATTAATAAAATAAAATGAAGGAATAGAATGTAGAAACTGCTATGCTGCTGTTGCATCTGACTGATGTGCTAAGACTTTAGCCTGAAGATAGAGGGCAAATCATGTGAGTGTGTTAGTAGTGTAAAAGAGAGAACAAGGTTTGGAGAGAAGGAAAAATAATTTGAAGAATATTCTAAGCAAACGCACCAGAAGGAAGCCGTACATATTTCAGAGAGACAGATTGGGCAAAGAAGGCTGGCAAAGCAAATCCTTGTAGCAAAGCTGTTAAAATGGCATTGTCTTAGAGCAGTGAAACTCTGCACTCTGTGCTTCTCTGCATGAGTTAACTTGACCCCCAGCCATTGTTTCCTACGGGAGTGGAATAACTTGATCGGCAGCAGGAGGCAAAATTATTTCAAGTCTTTTGGCATTGCTTCCTGTAACCAAAAAAGTAAACACGGACATCAGCATGTAAACAGGATGCTCAGCTGTAAGTTAGAGCAAGATGTAGCTTGTTCTACATTCAGCTTTTCTAAAAATAATTCCGCTTTAGTAAATAAGACATTCTGTATGTGTATCCTACTTCAACACATTTCAGATTGCTGTCAACAAACTGTAGGATTTTAGTAGAAGGTGTTTGCTAAATAACAAGTAAGGCAAATGGATTTACTAAATCAGACCTTCTCTGTTTTTGTTGCTAAACTTCTGTATGGAATATGCTTTTCTGTATTTGGATAAATGCTGCTAGGGATTTACTGTTCTATTTGTGAATGTGGCTGTTCTTGCAGAGCAGTCTTATGCCTGAGATACTGGGATAACCAGGAGGTGGCTGTTCTACTTCTAGCGCTGTGTTACTGTGTTTTCTAGCTTTTTTTTAAAAAAATATGTATTTTGGCAAGCAAGACCATTTTTTTAACCAGATTTTTTTTTTTTTTTTTTTTTTAAATTTTGCCGCTGGCAAAAATGTGAGCTCTTTGGTTTCTTGATAAAACTGCTGCAGTTTCTCTTGGAAATTGTAGTTTGGACATGTAGAGCTGCATCTCATAAAACAAACCATAGTCCCATGGTATCCTGTGTCGACTGAGTACAGGGAAACTGCAGCTCTATGGGGGACCTGCCAGCAGCCTCCCTGTGCCTTTGAGCAAGCAAGGCTCTTTACAGCACTGTATGGCAGGAAGCTGAGAGGCAAAGGACATAAACTGAAGTCACAGAGGTTTACGTTGAATTTATGGGGAAAACTTTCTCATTGTTAGGCTAGTCAAGCAGATTTTGCCCAGAGAAGTTGTGTAGCCTCCAACTGTGGAGATTTTTCAAAACCTGGTTGGATAAAGCTCTGGGCTGCTACGGCAGACAGCAGTTTTGTATCATAATCTAGTTGGGGTTTTTTGTCAAAACTTGATGCACCTGTATAAACTTCCTTTTGACCTACACGGATATAGTAGAGGGCAAAGCAAATTATAGCCCATGAGCCTGGGGGATTTCTTCTCTTGACTTTCCAGCAAAGACGGTGCTCTTAACACTAGATATGTGGTAAGAATGTAGTAGGTACAGTGCAACAGGGTGACTTCCTGACTCCTCAAATAACAGACCCAGATCACTTGAGAATTTCCAAAATACTGTTGTCATTAGACTGTTGAGAGGTAAGTCAGATAACTTGGCAATAAAGGCTGGAAATATGGCAAATAGACCACCTTTTCCCCTATCCAAATATGGCAGATTTTGTAATGTGCTGTAGAGGTAGTGTCTGGTATCAGCAGTGAGTGATGGTGTTTGGAGGGTGAATTCGAAGCTTGTAAGGTAAGTTGTAAATATAAGGGAAAGTGTTAATGGAAAAAGAGCAGTTTCCTCTGGCTCTGACTCTTCCTCCCTCCACCCATACACATCCTTTGTTATGCTGCAGTTATAAAACAGCTGCTTACTGTACCTGTTTGCCTCTAACCCATTAGCTTCAGGCAGAGAAGCGTGAGGAGGCAAAAATCAGTGGGTTATGAAGACTTGTTTCCTTCCTTTTCAGATGTGTGTGCACATCATTGCAAACAGAGAGCACTCAAGAGCTTTAAGTGGTCAGTGTCATCATGGGTGGGCAGTGAGACCAGGTGAACAGGCTCCTCGATATGGATTTACCTCAGTTGGAATCTTGGTGTGATTTGCACCTTGTCTGCACCAAGAAGTAGATACATCTGAGTGGGTGATTTCCCACTTCTAGAAATGTAAATGCTGCACTTGCCCCTGTAGCAGAGATTTTGTGGATTTAAATATCCAGATGGTGGTACTTGGCAAAAGTTGTATCTTACAAGGTTTAATTCACGCTGCAGTTGTTCATTTTGATGCTGGAGA
This sequence comes from Struthidea cinerea, assembly GCA_013397865.1. NCBI lineage: Eukaryota > Metazoa > Chordata > Aves > Passeriformes > Corcoracidae > Struthidea > Struthidea cinerea. Next base: position 1,460,970 of record VZTI01000839.1, read on the forward strand.
TGACTTTGGAGTAGGAAGTGTTTCAAGATGAAAATGTTTGTCCAAGGCCATTTCTCTTTCAAGTCTATGAATAAAAAGAGGAGGAGGGCCCAAAGGAGAAGTTACTGGCTGTTAATGGTGGTCTACTGGTGTGACTCTATTTGAAGTGATAGACCATTGAGAACAATGAGGATGCTTTCAGTGCAGAATATCTCGTTTTGAGCAGCCAGAGAGTCTTTAGAATGACTCTGGCCATGTGCCATCCTCACCTTAAAGCATCCTGGCTGATAAAGAATATTGTACTAGTAGTTTAACACTGGGCACCGTAGATGTTGGGGAATGCATTTAGTGGGGTACAAGCTGCAGGTTGAGCTGAGGGGCAGGGCCCTGAGGCAAGAGGCTGTGAACTAAGGGCATTGGGACCTGTGGTACAGCCAGGTGAGGGACAGGGACACAGGAGCTGAGGACCCCTGGATTTTCCCACCCAGAGACTGTAAGGGGATAAAAGCCCAGGGGGTCCTTTGTTTTGCATTCCTCCTTGGAGGCATCAGCCCAAGCTGTTATAGTGTTATTTAGCTATTGCACCATGACTAAAATATTTTAAGGATCTGGATGTCTGAGCCTCTGCTATAGGAAACCTGGAGTCGAGCTGATGAGCAAACTTGGTCTGACTGTGAGTATAGCTGAGAAGGAGCCTCAGTTCCAGCTCAGGTGGTGAGAGTGACTCCTGGATCGTGGGAGAGGGAAGTTTCCTTAACCATAGATATCAAACACTCTGGTGCTAAATTGTTTTCTCTGCATGTTACGGAAAACACTTCCGTGGATGTATCCTTTATACAGTCCTGATTTTTGCAAAAGATGTCAAGAAATCCCCAAGAAGACATGGTATGAGACTGTCAAGGAAGAGGCAAAGGCCAGAATATGCTCTGCTATCTTTTCCCAATTTATACATGTTTTGCAGTACTTTCTTTAAGCTTTCTATTCTAAGGATTTTGTTCCTTGGCTGGGTGGGGCTCTGAGCACTGTGTGCTCCAAGATGATGACATGGAGCCTTCAGTATGAAAATTAGCATGTGGCTTGCAACTGAAAATGAAGGCAGATTTTTGACATTCCAGTTCCAGGTTCAGGGTGCTCTGATCACTCAGCAGCTTTTAATTGAGGGAGAGTCTCCACTTATCAGTGCAATGCCAAAGAACAGTGCTGGATTCATTTTATCAGTAATTTTTCCTCACTGTATAGAAGGAAGTCAAATATGGCACTACAGAGGAAGCTGGTGGTGCTGTGTGTTCTATTGGTTAGATGGGAGAAGATGGTAAAGCCAGTATAAATTTAATGTGAGTTAATGAGTATAAATATGTTTTCAACACTTATCCTCTTAACAGAGCATTAGTGCTACCCCTGCAAGCAACTAAGTTGTGATGAAAATTGTTATTTGTGTCCCAAACTTTGCTGGTCAGAGTCACTGGAGCTCTGCATGAAAGGCAAGGAAGGTCAAGCTACATGAATCTTAATGTGTCATCTGAATTCCAGGTACTGTTTGGAAAGGAATGAAGATGTCTGGGGGTAAAGAGCGTATTGCGCTAAAACATTTAAAGTGCAAAAGAAAATGGGCTGTACTCTGCCATCCTTAATGCCTAAGAGGTAAAACCCATAAATATAAGCGGTATTTTTATGGGCAAGAACAGTACATTTCTTAGTCTGTTGCACAGTCAGCCTTTTGGCATACTAATTGCTAAAATCATAAACATCCGTAGCTTCAAGCTGGTTGCTGAAGTTATCCTGCTAAATCTTTATACAAAAAGTTAAAAAGTAAAAAACCAACACAAACGATAACTACTTCTTCCCAAGTTCTCCTCTAACGATGCCGTTGTTCTAATAAAGTGATTAGACTTTCTTATCCCAGCCAGGGATGCTGCTAAACTAAGTTGAAATACCCATCTTGCTGGGATCATCCTTCAGGCACTGTTTAAATGATGCCCCGGCAAATACATCTACTTTAACTTGACATTTGTTGTCATTGCTGCTTTCTCCTACTAGTTCTGTAAGACTCTTAATTTTTCCCTTGGAGTCATGAGTAGTGTTTAAGAAAAAGAAAAAAGTATGTCTTTATTCTTGGAAATGACATTTTTGTTGATGAGCCATCCATTTTCTTTCACTTATGAACTTTAAATTATATGCTGCTTTGACAGCATTTTTACTCTTGGTAGTATCCAGCTACACCATCACACTTCAAAAAAACCCCAACTGTTCAGAGCCGAATTGCTGTCTTGCTCCATGCACTGATGCTCGGTATGAGAGTGAAACAGAGCAGTGAAAAGCTATTTATTACCTGATGGCATCTTCAGGCCTATGTTAGTCTGAAAAAGTTCTTTCATTCTACTTAAGTTGCTACCCTAGCAGTCTGCAAATTATGTTTTGCTTAAAAAGTAATTTAATCACCCTTAGTTTTAAAAGTTTTGGCCATGGGAATTAAAACTGTTAACAATCCCAAGATACCAGCTGAAATGAGAATAAAGGAAAATAGTAGGTACTGAAGCAGTGCTGCCTCTCACATGGTCTTTTTTGGACCCCTTCTGCCTGGAATTTACACAAAAAGGAAAGATTTTCCTATCAAATTGGCATGTATTTCTCTTTACCAGTCTCTGCTATGGATTTGTTTATCCTGATCGGAATTAAAACCCATGCACTGACAGAAGTTGTGTGAAGCGATCAAGTGGGATTCAGTCATGTGTTTCCATTTAAATTGCAATTGCAGAAGTGTGTTTGAAATTAAAAGGTTTAATAACATTCTCTTTACAGTGGCCTGCATTAGGACAAGTTAATCAGGTACAAGCTGTGCCATAAACAAAATGTAAACCCTGGACAAACACCCCCCCAATTTATCTTCTTTAATCTATATTGGGTTTTTTACTGGCTGGAGTTTGCTTTTGCTGTATGCAACAAATGGGCAGCACTGACAGGAGCAGGTAAGATTTTGATGAAATTCTGGTACCCTCTTAGGTTTTCAATTATCTTTTAGTGTTTGCACTATTTGACTCCCTTTATTAGAGTTTGTTTGGGTATGTGTCTGGAAAACAACGAAGAATTACAGCTAGCAAATCAGAGAACAAACTTTACTGTATGGATTTCATAGCAGCTCACGTAAATGTTTTTCCTGTAGAGCTATAGCATGACAAGGGACTAACACACACCCTCTGAAGCTACCTTTGAATCAGCTGTGAGCTGCCTTCCACTCTTGTACCTTGTGTAGTCTCTTATGCCAATGCATAGGACATAAAATACATTCTAACACTGGGTTTCACCTATTTAAGAAGGTTAGGTTGAATCACGAGACCAGGTGCAGATTTAACTGGAAGTTCCATGAATGCTCTTCCACAGAGGAATTGTGTGTAGCAGAACCTGCTCTGCTGTGGGTATAGCCACACGACAGGGCAGAAAATACCATGGGAACAGCAAAGAGGGTACAGCCCTTGGGTGTTCTCCAGGATTTTTAGATATTTTAGTCTGAATTACAGCAGGCATAGGCCACCTGACAGCAACAGAATCAGCAACGTGCAAACTCCTGCAGGTTTAAGCAGTTGTAAGGAAACAACCCCAGTGCAGTGGGATGGACTATCCCTGCTGCGGGTGGCACTGCTCTGGGAAACAGTAAAAACTGCAATGTCCTGGAATGGAAAGAGGTGATGATCCATTAGTCTTCACTTGACTCTATGCTGAAAGCATGCTCTATCACAGACTTGCAATGAGAACCATAAGCCAGATTTCACTGCCTGTGCTCAGCACTGCAAGGACAACGGGACACAACGTGAGCTGAGTGGCAGCTCAATACACCAGGTACACCAAGGCTTGAGTCTAACTCTGTCACTACTCCTAGAGTATGGTTTTGCTCCAATTATAGTTTTTAAAGTATTTCTGTTTTTTACACACCGGTCCCCCTGGAGAGTTAAAACTGAAGCGTCCTTGATTCTGTTGATTTCTGTGAAAATTTTAACACCATTTTATTGGGTTTTGATTTAATTAGACTGCTTCAGGGAGAGGATTAACATAGCATGTATAGCCCCTATTTAAGTGTACCCAGCATTGTATAATAGGGGAGTTTGTGCCAAACAAACAGCTGGGCTTTGCCTGGAAAAGCTTATATTCTGGTGGCACAAACAAAAATACACAATAAATACAAACACAGAACAGCATGTGGCCATTGCAGTTGGTATTAAATAGAAAGAAATTAAATTCTTCTGTTTCTGTGATGTTTTTCTGCTAAGTGCCTCAGAATTATTATAACTTGTAATTGTTTCTTTTTATGGACTATCTCTTGACATCGTCCCCTTCTAAACAGAGCTTCTGTTCCAATATTTTGACTATTCAGCAGACTTCTTCTTATAACTTGCACCTTCTTTCCTTGTTTTAGACTCTCTTGTGATAATTTTGCTTCCAAGTCATTGTATCTCTCCATCACTGATGGTTCCATATGGTCATTCAATTCACACAGTTACTTTAATTAGATTCCTCTATAGTGAAGCACTGCACTGGGCATAAGCTCTAGTGTCTCTCCTGATGGATCACTGGGCTAAGCCCCCACTCATGAGGACTTACATTGGAATGTGGTTTTAATTATTTAGAAATTTACAAAAAATAGTCAAAAACTACAATGAGAAAGCAACGTTAGATATTTCTTTAAAAAACAAGTGGAAAGAGGTGTCTACAAACTAGCGAGGTTTACATTTGATGTATTGAAATTTAAAAAAAACCCAAACGATTTCTCGCTGTTTATAAACGAGTAAAAACATTTGGGCTCTTACACATTATTTTCTTACTTTTCTGACAACAAACTTGGGACGAATCCTTCCCACAACATGGAGGTTTTTTCCTGTGTCTTGTCAGAGATAAGGTGATTGTGTGGAAAAACAATGATGATAGGGATCTGTAATTACTTGTGACTGATGAGCATATCTGACACTGTTCCCTGGTATCCACCGATAATTCTCCCAGGTAAGAGAGAAACAGACAACTTCCTCTGCTGGCAGCAGTTATTTTATGTTCAGGATGCTGCTTGTGGCGAGGTTTCAGGCAGGATTGCTATACCACACCAAGAAAATATTAGGAAAAACAATGCATGTCTGGGGAGCAGTCTGTTAAATGTTTCTGTCTTTCAGGTTGGTATACTATGAGCAAAGAGAAAATGAGTCCTGGGAGACAAAGAGCTCTCTCATATGTCAGTCCTCCAATTAACTCTGTAAGGGCACACCAGAGCATCTTTGGGTAAAGGCCATCTATCTTTTTCTCTTAATATGGTGGCAATGTAATTATTTTGAGTGGTGAAAGAAGATTCTCTCTTGGGAGAAATTTGTCTTGATTCAAAAGTACTGATATATGCAAAGCCAGAACTGGACCCTGTAGCAGCTTTATTTTAAGCTGAACATCTAAATTACATATGGTATTTTAAAGTTTCTGAGAAGTTTTTGAAATGTGAACTAGTCTAAATTATGCGGGGTCTTGGAGCTTAAATAACTACAAACAAGGTTTCAAATCTACTAACCCTCAAAACTACCTACCTGAATGTCTCAAATGAAATACTGTGCTCTGGAAGGGTAAGAGGGTAATATTTAAGCTTAACTGCACTTTATCCTCTGCTTCTCGAAATGATCAGTTGCAGGACAATCATTAAAATCATAGGCTGTAAGTTACTGTCCTTGGAAGCAAATGATACATTGCAAGATTTGTGGGTCTTTGTCTTTTATCACAGCAAATCGAATGTGTCTATGTCACCAGGGGTTCTTTTTAGATTGTTTCTCATTTTGCTAGGCCTGCTGCTTTTAAATAAAACATTTTGATTTAATAAAGAACAAAAATGCTGATGTTTGTGTTGGGTTTAAGTCTCTTTTCTTGCTAAGTACTTACTATAATGCAGCTCCTGATGAAATCAACCACTAATTACGGGTTGTGTCCTTCCTATCTTTTCCACAATCTTCAGCAGTTACCTCTGTTGTTCAAAAACAACTGGAGGTCAGGTTATATGAAGAAACCCCACGATGAGTTAAACGATCAAGACCCAGAAAAGCCTGGAGCACTGTAGTCTGTACTGTTCCTCCTCCATTTGGAACAAATTACCTATCCCAGCTTCAGACCTCAATGGGGGAGAATATAAATTGTTTTTTATTTAGTCTTAATGTTGTGTTCGCCACCCTACCTGTGCTCAGAGTATTTGCTGTTAAGTGTGAGCCCTGCGGGTTGCTAAAGGGCCACTTGCAATGCTCTGTCTTCTGTTCTTGTTCCAATTTTGCTGTGTTAGCCATCCTAGATTAGAAGCCTAAACAAGGCATCGAGCATGAGGTGGAGAAACCTGGAGAGGGAGGAGGGAAGTCTGGCTGGAGAATAGCAATGCATGTATTTCACGGTAAAAAGGTGTAAGAGGATCTGAAAGCGCCGGGCTTTGGTGAAAAAAAATGGGTAGTTAAAAAGAGGATATATTCTATAAGCAAGATTAAAGGAAATTAAATTGGAGGATTAAGGCTCAGCTTTCGTACCTGTTCTCATTTTCTGTTTCAATTCACAAAAACCTTCTAAAATCCACCAGCGATTATTCTTTAAATAATGAAAAAAGCAAGAAGCATGTCTTGTTCTCCATAATCTGTGGCTATAATCTTTATCATAGAAACTGTTGTTCTTCTATAGAAATTGTTTCTCTTGTGAAACAACTTCGGGTGTTGTGGAGTCCTGCTTATGAGGTATGTTGATTATATCCACTCACATCTCTGGAATGAGTTGCTCTGGAATTTTGAGCGCTGTGTCCAGCTCTGGGGTCCTCATATAAGAAGGATTTGGATGTGCTGGAGTGAGTCCCACAAAGATGATCAGAGGCTTGGAGCATCTCTCCTATGGAGTCAGGCTGTGTCGGGGTTGTTCAGCCTGAAAAAAGTTCTAGGAGATATTACAGCCCTTTCCAGTACCAAGAGAGCTGCACAGCCTTTGGGGAATTATGTTTTGCAGCTTAAGGATACAGCTTTACTGAGCGGGAGGAGAAGGGCAGAGAGAATCCACTGCAGGAATGCTTTGATAAGAAATAGGACTTCCATCTCACATCAATGTGATAGTTTTCAAAGTTAAAAAAGAAAATGTGATTAAGTAGGGAGTACTTTCCTTTACGGACAAAAAAACCCCCATGTTCTAGTTTAAGCCTGGAGAAAAATTAGAATTTCCTGCATTTGCTAGTTACTGTACTTTGTGAGGCATGGAACAAGGAATAGAAAAACTGCAGATGCACTGCAGAACCACAGAAGTTCTTTTGCATCACTATGCACTACTTAAACAGTACTTCAACATGAATCAGACATTCCTCCAATTGTGTACAGGATGTGTGCTTAAAAGCCTTTTTTAGGGAGGTATTTCACTGCTTATGGGATGATGAATAAATAATGGCTTGTCTAAGTATGCCGCATTCCTCCTTGTTTAGTTATCCTAAGTACTCGGGGAAACCATGGTAGCCCTTCTAGGCCTAATTTTGTTATCTTCTCACTTTCTTAACACTGTACAACTGTGCACTCCTGTCCTCTGGATAAGAGTACTTGATTGTACCGGGGGTAGAAACACACCCTGAGCTAACCCGGAGTTACCTTACGAGGTGCATCGAGGCAGTTCAACCCTTAGGATGCCTGGTACAGGAACATCAGCTCTAGTGAGTTTCCATGATCCACTTAATGTCTTCATTCTTTGGAAACTAGCTATTAGGAGACTTTATAGGTAGGTAGCACTCATTTTTGTTGCTTTGTAGTGTTATTTTTCCAAATTCACGATTTAAAAGGTCATTTTCCAAGGTTGCTAGGTCTGAAATGACCGTTCTTGGCAGCAGCTCCAACTGTCTCTTCATTTCATTAATTTTCTTGCTGAATCGTGGATTTGTTCTGTAAAATACATATATTCAATTAATTTTTCAGTATAAAAGGCAGAGACTGCTCATAAAAAGGAATTTTAGACTTTCAAACTACATTTAGCAGATGGTTTTAAAGGTATTTAATTTCTTGTTTCCTCAAGTGGGGCTTCTGTTATTTAAATGCGTGGTGTCTTTAGCCTGTGTAAAGAAGCAGGACTTGACATTCCAGGCATGCCTACCAGTCCTCTTGGTCTCTGCACCTTCCTTGATTAAATGCGGCGGGAATGGGCGATACGGGGCAGGACTCAAGGTCCCTTTCAGACCTTTAAAATGACAGTTTTAATGCTCTCCTTCTCCTGCGCTGGAATAAATAGTCCTGCCAACTACAGCGATCACATCAGTGTCCTCCAGCAAGAGAGAGGACATCACCCTTCATAGTGTCAGTCCACCAGCGTGGCAACCAGGAAGGATCTTTCCTATATGGATCATAGACTGAACTCTCTTAAAAATCAGATTTTTATATTATTAACTCTAATATGACCAAAAAAAAGAGCAGCATCAAACCCAGCAAGGATTAAGGGAGCCACGAGGTGGCACTTCTGCTGCACAGAATGGTTAAAGCTCAATCACTTTGCAGGCTGGTAAAAATACAAGAAAGAAACAAACCAACGCAACTTTCACCTACAGAAGGAAAGTGAACTAATTCTTGTAAACAGCCATTTAAAGTCCGTAGTTAAAACCATCACATGGATTCCTTTCAATCTAACCAGGAGCTGGACTCGATGATCGTTGTGGGTCTCTTCCAATTCAGGACATTCTATGATTCTGTGCTAGACTTTCTGTAAAGCAGAAACTTAGAAACTGCCTTATCCAGTATCTGAAGTCAATAAAGTATCTTTAAACTTAATATTAAATTTTCCCATGTCTCCACGCACATTTCCAAATTACCTGACACATTTTTTGATAAGAGGTGCACCAATGCTGGAGTATTCTATGGATGTACACTTTTCATGCACTACTTCCTTTCAGAAAACTTGTAGACAAAGTTTTAAGTTTATATTTGATTATCTTGAATGTTCTTTTCTAGTCAGGTCACATTAAGTTTTTGCAAAATGTAATTGCTTGGAGGTTTATTTCTTTGTAGTATAAATCTATCTCAGTTTCCCTGAATGTTGGGGTGTCGATTTTTTTTTTTTTTTTTTTTTTTTTTTTTTTTTTTTTTTTTTTTTTTTTTTTTTTTTTTTTTTTTTTTTTTTTTTTTTTTTTTTTTTTTTTTTGGTGTGACTTACTTTTGTGACTTGGAGCATGTGGTCGCGATTCAGTATGAAAAAAAATCCTTGCCGGTTGTCTCAAACTTTTCCCTTTGGCTGCTACCTCTGTACTGTGGTAAGCAAATGCTTCTCCCTCTGCCTGTGATCGGTGATGAGGCCAATCCTTGGCAAAAATGTTGCGGGAAGGGAGGAACTCTTAAAACAGCAGCAGGAAGACATGGGTTTAAGCAGCAAAGCTAGCCCGGTTTTAGCAAAAAATTACTGGAATTTTATATTTAACTAACTTTTGCCTATTGCCTAGTAATTAAGAGACCGATCCAGGAATTTTGACTAAGATGCAGCAGAGGCACAAGACTCCAAACAGCTCTCTGGTTCCCTAACAAGTTTGGAGCCCTGTGTGAAAGCATGTGGAGTCATGGCTGGTGCACTTTGCTTTTGGAGATGATTTCTCTCCTACAATGTCAGCACACACTTGTGCCAAGCTCGGGACTATTTGGAAGTAGTTCACAGCTGAAGCAAGGAAATGGAAAACTGTGGTGATGGTAAATCTGTTTTAAACTTCAGCCTCAGCCTTTCTCACGGAATGGGCATGACTGGCTTAAGCTACACAGCAGAAAATCCTCAAGCCTGGAGTGACTAACAAAACCAGTCTACAGCCATGGCTTGTACGTGGGGGTGATTGGTCTACAAAAGAGAAGAATGTAGGAAGGAGCAGAGTTACAACACGTTATTGCAGGAGACAAAAAAAATTAGGAATAAAAACTGATGAATCATGCTTTGAGTAAATGCATTTGTACACCTACCAGCCTGACAGAATTCTTTGGGCAAGAAAAGTACACCTTCAGTTGCAGCTGGTTTTACTTCTGCTTAATGTTGGAAAAAGTGCTTCAGTAATGAGGATTGTAGATTAGTTCACCTGCTCTTCAGTGACTACATTGCTCTGTTTTTTTCTAAAATTGCTTTCAGAGCTACAGCAGTCCAGCCAGACTTTCCCATTAATACTTTATTAGCAGAAGCCAGTTCTGTTATAAATGCTTGAAATTTGCTTTTCTCTCTGCTTATATGTGCACCATATGCCTAGAAGACTTCTGAAAGACTTTGTTTTCTGCAGCAGCTGCTGCGTTAAGATGCCTTTATTTCAATAGTAGTTTTTATTCACTAGGGAAAACATTTTAAATGGTCCCCCCCCTTGCTTTCTTTCATAAATGTCTTTCTGGGAAATGCTGCTCGACATATTTCTCCTTCTTAAAATGAACATTTCTATCAGTAATTCCCTTCGGGTAAACAATACTAACCCTGACTTCAGACAGTGACATTTATCAGGCTGATGCTTCTCCTGCCTTTGTTGAACAGCTGAACCCTGTACCTTGTGTGGTAGCATCCAGGATTACAGGATACGTTGTAGATTTAGGACAGAATTAACAGCAAAATGCTTCCAAGCAGAACCAAGTCATTAATCTGGGTCGAGGAAATTTATTTTAATAAGGAGACGGTATTGTAATGGCAGTGCCTTCAACATCTCAGTTTAGCTGTTAAGAGGCTTTGTGAAAGCAGTGTGATTGCAGCAGTTCACACACCTACAAAACTCTGCTCTCGTGTGGTTTGACCCTTCCGGTTTTAGTTTCAGGTGCGCCCGCAGTGCTCGGATGTTCAGAGATCTGCAGGGATAACCTCGGTGTGGGTCCTGGGTGCGCGCAGCTCCTCTCACCTCCCCTCCCAGCTCCGGGTCTGTGCGATGTTAACTTGTACAGGCACAAAACGAGGCAGATCAGAAATTATCCCCCCAAAAGAGACGTAAAACAAGGCTTGAACACAACCGTCATCTGTCAAAATGTACAAAAGGCGGAGAGAGTTGGGGCTGTTCAGCCTGGGGATGAGGAAGCTACAAGGAGACCTCAGAGCTCCTTCTAGTTAAAGGGGCTACAAGAGAGCTGGAGAGGGGCTTTGGATAAGGGATGGAGTTACAGAATGAAGGGGAATGGCTTTCGGTAGAGAGAGGGTAGATTTAGATCAGATATATGACAGAAATTCTTCCCTGTGAGGGCAGCGAGACCCTGGCACAGGCTGCCCAGAGAAGCCGTGGCTGCCCCATCCCTGGCAGTGCTCAGTGCCGGGCTGGACAGAGCTTTGAGCAGCCTGGTCTAGTGAAAGGTGTCCCTGCAGTTGCACGGGAGCTGTAACAAGATGCTCTTTACAACCCATCCATCCCGCGGTCCGTGCACCCCCTCCCGTCCCGGCGGCGCTCCCAGCGCGGGGCTCTGCGGCTCCGGCGCGGGCGCTCCCCGGGGCGGCCCCTGACGGCCGGGGCCGGGCGCGCTCCGCTTTACGGCTGCTGAAAACCTCCC
>VZTI01000839.1:1472530-1517095 GCA_013397865.1 Struthidea cinerea
CGGGCACCGCGCAGGGCAGCGCAGGTAACGCCGGCGCGGGCGGGCGGGGGGCGGGCGGGACCCCCGGGCTCGTCACCCCGGCGCTGCGGGCGCGGCGGAGCCGTGCTGTCAGCGCGGGGCCGAACTCGGTCAGCTCCCTGCGTGTTTTTTTTTTCTAAAAGTAACTCAGAACTCGGTGAAGTAGAGGGATCCGCAGCTGCTCCCCGCTGGTCGCCCCCAGTGGTGGACCGTGGTGGCTCCTCCGGGGGCTCCGGGCTGGAGCTGGGTTTGGGGTAGGACAGGTGAATTTGCTGTGCGGATGGTCCCGGCCAGCCCCGGTGAGCTCCCGCTATCTTTCCATCCCTGGTTCCCACTTCCCGCGTGGAGCTGCTCCGTGTTCTGCTCTTCGCTTTCTGTGCGCAGAGCAACGGGACAGGAGCGTGGTCTCAAGCGCTTGAGTTTAGAAACTGAACGATGTGTTAGAGCCTTAAAGCTTTTACATACTGAAACAGAACGTCCAAAACACAGTGATCTGTGTGACGTGTTGAAAACTTGCTGCGAGCCGTGAGCGCAGTGAGCAGGGTGACAGCACGCGCTCCCCTCCGGGATCTGGGGTGCGCTCAGGGTACCAAAAGCGCACCCGGGTAATCTCGCAAGTTTCCGTCTAGGACAGCATTGTCATTGTCGTCCTCCTGTGTGATCCTCAGTGTCTTGGTTTCTCCATCCATACAGAGCTCCTTGACTTAAGCAGGTATTCGTCTCCTGTAACTGAGATGGCCTCAAAATTGTAGTTAAAACAAACTCCGTAACGAGTGTGGAGTTGACCCTTGCAGAACAGCACTGAAGCATCTCGCTGAGTTCAGCTGAAGCTTGCAGCATTGTTGCTGAGTCATCAGGACAGAAATATTCGGGGAAGAAATAAAGAATTTAGATTTTTAACCCTGATATGAACAGCCTGTTTCATGTTGGTTTATTTATTACTTGGTATATATTTCTTGCATTTACAGGCAAATTTATTTGTTCAGTGGTTAGCATATGGAAAGCATTAGATGACTGAAACTGTAACGATGCCAGTCCTGTATATCAAGCTATACTGTATGTATTTTTAGAATTTTAATCTAAAGTGCTCTTGTATGAGTCCCAGTACACCCATAATGCAGCATTTATCTCCGCTATCATCAAAATACTAAAGAGCGTCTTCTGAATTTTGGTCATGGATCACATCCCTAGTAGATGTCTTAACTGTATGATAATCTACCATAAAGTTAATCACCTGAAACAAGCCAAAGAATGATCTTTTGTAGCTTACCTTTGGCAGTTTGTTTTTTTTTCGGCTGGAGTTTTTTAATTAAAAGCTTTAGAGCTATGCATACAACATTTTCTTAAAAAAAAACCAATGCCTCAGAAACACTTTTTTCGAAGTTTCATCAGATTTTTCTTGGTTTTAGTGTCTATTTAAACTTAGTGGGGTGTTTTTTTCACATCCTTAAAATTATAAGAGTTTTATATTGCTGAAGATGTTGGCTGAAAGGATACTAACAGGTCGCGTTGCTCGTTAATGAAGCAATACCTTCATTTGTGCTAATGCAAAGCTGCTTTGTTGGCACTGAAGAGTTGGGTCGAGGATGTTCATCTGAAGCAGAAAATAAGTTTAAATGGGAAAAAAGTCAGAATTGTCGAAGTTAATAGAAAGATGCTCGTGGTTCACATGCATGTCACAAGCTGTAGATTTTTTTGGTAGCAGCTCCCACAGTCATGCTGGATCATATGACTTCCCGCTCTGTTAATCTTCGCAGCTGAAGTCTTTGCTTGTCACTGCTGTGGTACATACCTGCATTAATTTTTTTCCCCTTTTTAAATAACCGCAGGGTATGAATACAAACTAGACAAAAATAGACTTTCAAAGTGCTTTATCTCCCTCCTAATAAACAGATTTATTTCAGAAGTGTAGTTCTTCGTGATTCGCATGTAATCCTCCAGGGAACGTGTGCTGTAGATCTTCATTATGGTAATTGTCAAATAGACACTTCTAAATCCTCAGACTTTTTCAGTGGCTCTGGAGCTTCTGCTCGAAACATACTTCTGTTGGCCAGGCCAGCATTCCTGCAGTATAGAATCGCTTAAACACTGTTTGGGCAGTGTGATGCTTTTTCTTTCATTTTTCTTCTTTTCCAACCCTCTCCTCCCCTGTGATGTTTGCTTTGGTGTTCAAGCACATTAATTATAAATATATTTATAAATTAGTTCATTAGGATGTTCATGCAATGTAATATGAGGAAGTCATTGATAGATGGCTCTGAATTAAAACTCAGTAGAACTGGGATCCTGTTTTGCATTTTTGTGCAGATCATGCTTTGGTTTGCAATTAATCCAACTATGAAACAGGCATTATCTCCAGCTGTGGGATACAGAGCAGACACTGATGTGGAAATCGCCTCCATCAAGTATCTCAGTGTTCTGACTGAGAAAGGAGTTTGTAGCCAGGTGCGGTCTCTTCTCCTGAGTAACGAGCAAAAGGACAAGAGGAAACTGCTTGTGCCTAGGGGGTTTAGATTGGGTATTGGAAAAAAGTTCTTCACAGAAACAGGCTGTTAAGCACTGGAACAGTCTGCCCAAGAGAGTGGTGGAGTTCCCATCCCTGGAGGGATTTTAAAGCTGTGTAAATACGACACTCTGGTCACAGCTTAGCGCTGGGCTAGACAGTGCTGGGTTAATGGTTGGACTCTTAGATGCTCTTAGAGGACTTTTCCAACCTAGGAGGTTCTGTGATTCTATCATCAGTTTAAAACAATGCGGTCTGTTCTCAAAGACTTAGCAACACATGCGTTAAAGCACTTTGTTCCTCCTCAGGCATGTATCTGTTGAGTCTGTCAGCTGAGTGTGCCTGGTTAACGCTGCTGTGCAGGGAAGCAGGAGAGGTCACTGTTCATCCTCCAGTACCTGTATAGTTCCAAAAAAGAGATAATCAAGTACACCGGTCACAGCCCAGGCCGAGTGCAGAAGAGCAGTTGTTATCTTTCAGCCATCTTCTTGCCATGGGATCTGTTGGCCAGCTGGGATCTAGCAGGGAAAAAAAATACCAAGACCTGCGTAGCTGAAAACATAGTCAAGAAGTAATGAAATGAAGGTTTAGGAGTGCTGTTTTTTCTGGTTTCTTGTACAAACGTGCTTGCAGTTTCTCGTGGATATCTGAAGAACAGAATAGGTACAGGAGCTGAATAAAAGTGAGAATATGCAATTATTTATTATTGATCTGTTACTTGTGTCGAAAATCGATGATATGACACTATTGACATTGGTTGTTGACCTCAGTAAGCCTTGACTTTGAATTCAGACTGATTAAACTCTACACTACTAAGTACAGCATTCCACCTTTGTACAGAGCCAAAGGACTCAGCAATCACACAGTTGTTCTAGGCTTTCTGCTTGAAAATCAAAGGGATGTGTCTCCCAAACACATGTGTGGAGGGGGATATATGCGGTGGTCATCTGGGAAGTTGAATTGGTAGAAATGTTGGGTCTGTTCTTTAGTTGTCTCTACATTGATTGTTTTAGCTCCTCAGTTAACTGTTTTCCATGTAAATACAGATTAATTTGAGAGAACTTGAGGAAAAGCTTCAGTATGACCCAGTCTATATATGACCGGTCAGGAAATGTACCGTGTCGTTGTGTTTGGCACTAATGAGATCACTCCAAGAACCCTATGTCAAGTTCGTCTGTTCCTCCTTCAAGGAGGATGTTAAAGTCAAAGAAACTTCAGAGAAGAACTGTAAGAATGAATAAGAGTTGAAAATAGCTCCTGAGGGAGAAATTCCAACAGCTCAGTATGTTAAATATTATCAAAGAAAAAGGAGGGGAGGGACTTGATTGCAACATTTAAGTGTGTGCGTTGTGAAAAGAAATTCTGTGATGAAGCAGAAAATGATGGGATATCAAGATCCTGTGGCTAAAATATGAGCCAGACACATTTGCAGTAGAAATGAGAAATGCATCTTCAGCAGTGAGGGTAATTTATTGCACATTATGGTAGGATATTCATCAAAGGAAAATTTTAATTCAAATACAGTATTTTTCCTGTAAGATATACTTTAAGTAAAACTTAATTGAGGGCATGTGTCCATGTGCTATACAAGTCACAGCAGATGATCAAAGTATTTTTTCTATATCTAAATACATGCATCTACATAAAAAGACAATAAGAAAATATAGTTAGCCCAGGAGACTGTTGAGATTAGAACAGAACTGACGGGTAACTCAAGAGTTTTAAATGTCTACAATGCTTGGAAACAATGAATCACAGAATAGTTAGGCTTGGAAGGGATGTCTGGAAATCGTGTAGTCTAACCCTCAAAACAAAGAAATCTAAAACAAGAATTTGTTTTAACTGTACTGAAGACTGAAAAGTTGGGTTGGTGGGTAATTCTTTAGCAATGCAAAGATGTCATTACACTTAATTTCTGCATTAGGAGGTCTTGGCCATTTAAAATACTAAATTAACATGCCAGTTGCTATGATTCCTTAAAAGTTTTCATGAAAGTACTGTGGAAAATTAAGGTGGTTGAAGTCCAGAATCTGAAAGAAAGGTGAAATAAATTAAAAAAAAAAAAAAAAAGAAATCCTACTGTCATTGAGTAACTTTCATAGAAGAGAACACTTGGGCTGCTATAGAAAACTGCTGAGTACAACGGGGTGGTAACAGAACATACTGTGTGTGGGGGGGAATTATTGGAGGGTTTGCAAGGAGAGATTTGTAGATCCTGCAGAGATCTGGGGGAAATTTGTGCTATTATGCATTATCTCCTGCGGTGAAGAGCCAGCAGGAACGTTCTGAGGTTTTTCGTGTACTCAGTTTTACATGCCTTTAGCAGTCAGTTCTTTTAGGTCTTAGGCTTAGTGGAATTGTAGGCAGCTGTGCTGGTTTTGCTGGGGATACAGTTAATTTTCTTCCTAGTAGCTGGAACGGGGCTGTGTTTTGGATTTGTGCTGGAAATGGTGTTGATAATAAAGGGATGTTTTGGTTATCACTAAATAGTGTTTGCACAGAGCCAAGGCCTTTCTGCTCCCCACCCCACCAGTGAGGCAGCTGGAGGTGCACAAGGAGTTGGAAGGGACAGAGCTGGGATAGCTGATCCCAATGACCCAGGGAATATTCCAGACTAAATGGTGTTGTGCTCAGCATGAAGCTGAGGAAGCAGAAGGAAAGGAGGGACATTTGAAGTAATGGCACTTATTTTCCCAAGTCATTGTTAGGTGTGATGGATCCAGGCTTTCCTGGGGTTGGCTGAACACCTGCCTCCCCATGGGCAGTGGGGAGCAAATTGTGTGTTTGGTTTTGTTTGCATGCACAACTTTTAGTTCACCTGTTAAAGTGGCTTTATCTCAGCCCACGGGTTTTTTCACTTTTCTGATTCTCTCCCCCTTCCCACTGTGGGGGAGTGGCTGTGTGGGACCAGGTTGCTGGATTGAACCCCCTTGTTGGGGGGTTAAACGATGACAGCAGCTTGAGGAGAAATAAAAAGAATGGTACATCAAAATAGCAAACCCTCCCTTTGACACAGTTTGACAGGATGAGCAGAAGTCAAGCTGAAGCACAAGTCAAATAACATATGCCTGTCTTGTATAAACTCTTCAGCTTTTTGGAGAGCATGTCAGGAATCAGCCTTCAATATGATGAGAGATCATCAAAATAAATTGAAAGGACCAAGCTAAGCGCACATCACTCACTGAAACCAGTCTTTTTGCTTAAATCCCTGAGGACGCTGAAGCAATGACCAGGGGATTGATTAGGGAGTGCGGTTTGGTGAACCAAATCATGTATATGATGAGGACCAGCTGGTTATAAAACTGCTGCAAATTAGAGCAGGAAAAGTCTGCAGCTGGAAGGATTTTTGAGAGTCTGAAGGTGATTGTGCTGCTTGTCTCAAGGGATAATGTGCAAGTATCCAGAAAGTTTCATGATACATGCTGAAGAGAAAGCTGGATATTTGTTGTATTGATCAGTGTAAGTGTTGGAGATGGCTGAAAAAGTGGAGGTTTTGGGGCTCAGTCCACAAATTCTAAGCCACTTACTTTGATTGCACACTTCCTTACAAATATTTAATGGCTTAGAAACTGCTGGATGATGGATGATTCTGAATGCTGCAATTACAGAAAAACCTGCAGCAGTGAGTGTGCAGGGTAGAGACGTTTGACCATGCATTGTTTCTCTCCATACTAATTGCAGAAAGTGATTCATAGGTGATTTCATGCTTTCCTTCAGGACTGTTTTTATTTTTTAAGTTATTATTATTCTTGTCTTAAGTTTTTATATTTAGGCATTTATTTTTATGTTCTAAGTAGTTCTATAAAGGTTCTACCTTTTCTACTTTATATTTCCGTTCATGTTTGAGATTGTCTAAATTTGTTTCACGTTTTGTCTTTGCAATGGTGGTAAAAATTTAACTTCCATAAAATATAATTTTTTTTTTCTTTCTTTATGCACTGACTTAAGCTGTTAATATATGGGATATAAGGTGTCATGGGCCAAGTTTGTGGTTTAAAAAGATTAACTTTGGTAAAACTGTAATGAGAAGTATCTGTGTAGAGTGATGGGTGAGAAATTTTTTGAAAAAACTAATTATTTGCAGAAAACCATGTGTATACTGACAATTTCCAAGTAGTCTTGGGTGTATTTATCTACCCATTATAGTTCTTATTTTACGGATGAATATGCAAAGTGCTATTCAGAATTATTTGGCCATATGTTCCTGTTTTTATGGAACTTCATTTTGCGGGCTCTTTATATAAATAAAGTTTTCTCTTCATGATGGAATGCACTAAGAGGAAGAGAAAAGAGTGTTATTTCAAATGGTATACCTTTTGCGAAAGAGCAGATGGTGTTTGTATGTGGGGCTTCGAGGAAGTTTTACACTTTGAAACTACTGCTTTATTCCATGCTGTCTAAGAGAAATTAGTGGTTTTAGTTCTTCTGGAGCATCCCAGGTTGTGTCACACCTGATGTCGTTGTGTTCCAAGGCCAGCAGAGATGTGGAGTTAACACTGGCTGGCGCTCTGTCACTTTGTATAATGGGGATTGTTCCCAAGTGCAGGCAAGAGTTACTTGCTTAAAGTTTATTTTGTGCAGTACTTGGGCAAGACAGGCCCAAGGTGACACTGAATGATCTCGAGTTTCCGCATCTTTATTGGTGCCTTGTGTTAAGACTTGACTCTTCCAGTCTTCAGACTTCCATGAGTCGCCGCAGCGTTGGGAAGCTGATGGGGAACGGTCTCCTGGTGACCCCAGTCAGCTCCTTCAGCACCTTTGGACAGCTCACCGACTGCACAGGTGGTTCTCTGCAGTCAGTTCGAGATGCTTCATGGGCACTAAATTTCATACAAAATCCCCTGGGAAAAACAGTAGGCAGATGATTAATTTTCCTATTTGTCTTTTAATATGAAATTTGAAATCCACTGGTCATGCCAATCGTGAGAAAAAAAGAATTTGTTAGTAAGGTCTCAGAGGAACTTTTTGGTGGGTGCTGCAGGCTGCACTGACACATTAAATTATTAAACCTGGCTTTTTACAAGTGCATTCCAAGACATTTACATCTATGAATCACAAACATCATGCTGGGTGAGACTAAAGGCAGGGATTTACATTGTTTTGCTGTCTACATTAGTTAATTGTTTTTCACTATTCCCTTGCTTAGTTTGTTGGGGGTTTTTATGACAATATTTGGGCATGTTAAAAAGCATATTTTCCTCATGGTGATTTGCTTCAAATAACTTTGCTTTAGTACTGTTTTGGTAGGAACAAATCCGTATGAACTCTGGCACAGAAATAATTTCTTGCATGAATATTTGAAATGTAATTAGAGAACAGCAGAAAATACTGAACTGCTACAACAAATAAAGCATTATGTTGGGGACTTACAGATTTTTATAATCTTCCTGTTGATACTGCAGTTGTTGTGGGAACCACTGCAAAGCATCTGCTGCCTGAAGGAACTCCCCCTGAGGAGGAAACTGGAACCTTGGAGGTCACCTGTGTATAAAAATGGAATGTACTGTGCCTCTGGCTGCAGCCTCTGTGTGAGGCTGAACTATGGAAGCCTAATAAAATATTGGTGGATTTACTCTTTTAGAGGTCTCTGGCAATACCTGTGGAAAAAAATAATGGCTTGATCAGGCTGGTGCTTCCTTTAAGTATTAAAGGAGACAGTTGTACCCTCATCCCCATTCTGTAAGAGGGGCTGTAGCAGCCACTGGAGCCATGCATTAAGGGGGAAAAACGGAGAAGATAGTTACGTGATGACAGAAACATGCCTCTGGAATTTTTATTTCAGTAGTGAGATGTTGCATTACTGCATATTTTTTCTGTATCAACTGAGAATAAAGCCTATCCAGTATTATTTATATAAGTGCTTCCACAAGAGAGGCAGATGCTGGAGTACTCCAAGAAGCCTGGTTTTGTTTTCAGGACAAAGTGTTGGCCCAGAGCTGATGTGTGAGCATATGCTCAGCATGCTCCACCAGTGGTTATTCAGTCTCTCTCAGTTGCAGACAAGTATGCAGAAGTATCCAGTGTTCTCCTGGGATGGAATGAGAACAAATGCAAAGATATTTTGAAGTCAAATTGAATTCTTGTTTTCCTACCAGCTAATCACATGTATTAGATGCTTGCTGAGTGTTTGCTGTCTGAAAAACAGATACAACATGGGCAAATATGTCTGGCACAAGCCAGATGGTTTGATTTTTGTCTTCATGGAAAGAGTAGAAAAAATACATCTAGTGAGCAGAGAGGCTGTGGAGAATGTGGTGCTTCCAGGGAAAAATAAAAATTACTTCTCTATCCTGATCAATTACCAGACTATGCAGTTTTAATAAAGAGCTTTTCTTGATTGCCAAGTTGTGGCTTCTTTACACTTGCTTCATCCACCTACTTGTAATGCGTTGAAAATGACTGTTTTGGGACATGTTCTCTTGCTTTCATCCTTAGTCAAAAAGGGTTTTTTTTTCCTCATGTTTTCTGACGGCTGTTTTTTATAAGAGTGTGTGTGGATAAATACTCATCTCCCCTGTGGTCTAGCTGGCTTTTCTGCACTGTTAATACTCCACCAAAGCAAAAAGTGATTCTGCACACACACTTCATTCTTAGTGTGTTTTGTATGCCAGCAGTTAAGTGTAGATTGTGAAGATGAGTGGGTGGTTAACTCTGAAAGTGTAAATTCACTAACTTTGCTTGTGTGTTTTACATGGGTTTCAGTATCTTAACCAGTTCTTAAGGATGCTCCAGTTTTTCTAGAGCAAAAAATGTCTGCTCTGCAGGAAAAAAACCAAAATAGATTTCAAGTAATTTTTTTTTTTATTTAATTAATATGAATATTCAAAACTCCAGCAGTTCAGAACCAGAAATTCCCAGGAGCAAAAAATATTCCTGGAATGTGTGTTCCAAGGTAGGATACTTCTGTGGCACAAGTGTGGAGTTTTGTTTGTTTGGGGTTTTTTGGTAAAGTTATTGTTTTGCTGTTCCTTTTTGATTGTAAAATGGAGCATTCTCCTGTTTTATTCTTTTGAGTAATGCACAGATGGTGCTTGCCCATAAGAATTATCAATGTACTTCTGAGTGCAGGGAACTGAAATGAAAGACACGATTTCATATATGTAGCAGTTATATACTGATGTATGTAGACAATAAAGAGTTTATTTATGTAAGTACAATCGTGATCAGATAGGCATGTGGCCTCTGAGTTTGTAAATAGTTTCCAGAAAGGTTGTAGAGAATATTTATAGGAATTTTTCTGAGTGCCTGCCCTAAGAGGGATCTGAGGTGTATTAAAGGAAGTGTGCATTTCTTAGGAAATAGCGAGTTTGAAGAATTATGGAATTGTTGTTTCAAGTTATGTGCAAGTAACTTGAGATGGCCTCCCTTTTGAAATAGGTTTTAGTTTTCTCTTACACACTCTATGATTGAAATGTGCTTGTTTTCTGGCTGCTGATAGATCAGGGCTTGGTGGAGTTGCCTGTGTGTTTTGTGTGTTAGAGCACAGGGATTGACAGTCTTTGGAAGGGTGGGGTGAAATTCTCTGGTGTTGTCCAGCCTTTCTTCCAGTAAAAGACTTTTGTTCCAATACTTGAAAGGAATGAAAAAAGCATTAGTAAATATCAAATTTTAGTTGAATTGTTGTAAGGAAAATACTTGCTCTTGATGCTGTTTCCTAATGCAGAATTTTTTTGTTCACTGTTTTTTGTTCATCCAAGTGTAGATGAGAGACTTGAAATAACTTAATCTTGTGAGAAACAGAAGAGTATGTTTTTGAAAAATAGTAGTGATGTATAAGGACTACTTTCTGCTCTTTGTTTTTCTTATTTGGTTTTTTTTTTTCCTTTGTAGAATAAAATATCTTTCTAGATCTATAATCTCTTTTAAGTGGCAAAGCCCAAGTAATTTTTTCCTTTCTCTAGCAGATACTTTGTGTGATTCAGTTTTGAAGTCAAATTCCTTCTATGTTTAATGGAGACGTTTCTTTTTCTTTGTTTTGGTTGAAAGGAGTTAAGTAGTGACACTTTCTAGAAAGATGAGATAGAAGTGTTACCGAAAAAATAAAAAAAAGAGAGGGAAAGATTTTCTTGACCTTTAGTGCATATTATTTTTAAGTACCGGTTCAAAAGTCTGAATATCACTGATGTCCTGAGAAGGCATAAAAGTGTCAGTGTAAGAGATATATCAAAGTAATTTGGTTTTTCAGAATTGAAATAAATGTGATTTAAAGGGAAACTGTCAAGATACTTAGATCTTAAAACTACTTTAGTGGGAATTTGATTTTTATTCTGTTAGAGGCTTGCGTTTACACTGTTGGTTCTAGAATAAATTAACTAAAAGCTGTAGAAAAACTTCAAGGGTTATTATTACAGTACTCTGTAGGGAATATTAATCCATTTATTGTTTATCTCTTGCCTTGGAGGAATTCCATCTAGAAACTTCTACTCAATTATCTTGTGCAATGTGAAGTATTCTTACCTGCTATGTGAATGTACCTCTGTTTAAATGATTGACTGCTGATTGACACAAAGTTATACTGGTTTGTGAGGAAAAGTGGAAAAAGAACAGAATTTTCTTTGAAGCTATATAGAGGAAATTGCCTTGCAGTGATATGAGATGTGCCTCACAAACTGCCTTAAAGTGCACACTGACCCTTTTTCTGAACTGGTGTGGGGACTTGGGTAGATGTTCTTCAAATAAAAAGCAATCTGGAAATGGATTAAACCTGAATAATTATTCACTGATGGAAATCTAGATATAGGAGGCTCCTAAGGACATTCTGTATGCACCCAGACGTTCCTGAATGTACAGAAGCTAATATAAATGTTACCTTAGTCTTTCCTGGTAATCTTTTCTCAGTCTGGGCTTTTCTTGAAACTTAATTTCTGATAGTCTGTAGGCACTGACTGTGACATGGAGGACAGTGTGTGTGATTTCAGTTTCAGAACTCTTTTTTTTTTAACCGTGGCATACTAATCAGATTCTGCAGAGCTCTGTGCTGTCTTTTGTTATTATTTTAGCAGGTTAAAAATTGAAAGGAAGGGCCAATGAAAAATAGTTTAATCAGGAGTACTTTGTGCAGACTCAGTACTGAGTGTGGTTTATCAGGGCTTCATAGTAAGAACAAGAGTATGAAGTAAAGAGGGATTCCGTGTTTATCTAAGATTCTGTTAAGATGACAGATTTCTTGATCTTTTCCAGGGGACATTTTTGAAGACTCTTAGCATTTTTGTAGTACTTGTGCGTTTTATGTTCTCACTTTGCTGTGTTAGGTGGACTGGGCAGCAGGTTAGACTTGAACAAAATAAATATCCACAGCCTAAAATATGCAAGATTTTGCAATCAATGTAATGAAGTTACATGATTCGTTGGAAAAATTGTAGGTTTGTTTTTCTTTCCTAAGATTACCCTTCCTTTAAGGAATTCTAGATTAATACGGGATTATTTTTAAAATTTAAAAATTTTTTTACCCTGCTAGTAAAATAAATTCCTTAATTTGTAAAAATTTGTTTTCATTAATAGCTTAGTGTCTTTCCAGGCAATATTTATTCCTCTTCTCCAGGAACTAACCTTTGTTTCTTTTATTTAGTCTTCTTCTGACAGTGTTTTAGGCTCCATGTTCCAGGGTGGGGATGTGTGGGTGTATTAGGCAAAATAGAAGACTTTACATGGAGCATGTACTGATCCATAATGAACCTGAGGTATCTGAGGTGCTTGGCTTTTGCAGTGACTGCTTTAATCAAGCCAATTTGGGGACAATGGAACTTAGATCTCTGGATTTACAGGATGGCCACCCAGTGCTTAAGTCAGAGCTCTTGCTCAGCAAAGCATTAATATTTGCGATTATATGCTTTCTTCTGCTAGTTCAACAAATTAATGAAGAATGTTTGCTGAACTCTCACAGACTTCACTTCCTTGTGAGGAGTTAATTACTTTTTTTCATGAATAAAGATCTGCAGTCACTGGCAAACTCAGGTGACTGTAAATGCTACATAAATGGCTGAAACAAAATATGGAATAGTCGGGATTGTCCATTTAGTACTTTAACAATCTGGGCTCACTTTTGATGGTTGAAGGTCAAGAGCTGATAGGAACAGTCCCAATTCTCATGTCCAGGGCCCCTTCCACATATTCCTTATGCATTTAGGGTGACCTAGGAGCTGTATTTGGATTCTTGCAGTGAGTCTGCCATACTGATGTGAGAGCACAAAACTTGTGTTGTCAGCAGACATCAAAGAAATCTTTTTATTTAATAGTAAAAGATGCTCCAAGGAGGAGAGAGTGGGGTCTTTGTCATCTTGTTACATAGACAGAACATCAAATGCAGAGTAGGCTGTTGTACAATAATGAGTACCTAAGAAAAGTCTGAGTTACTGAAACATGTTGCCATGGGGCAAAGCAGGGGTGGGATATGGTTAAAACAAAAATCCGGCAAAGGAGGCTGGAACACATTTATATTGCATTCTTTGCTTCCAGAGTAGCTTACTTTATTGGATTCCTTATGTATAAGTAACAAAGATTCATGAATAGTGTATTTGAATTTGATTTTTCCTGATCTATGCATGAGTATATTAGCTTTAGGCAGGTGCATAAAGATTCAAGGCTTTTTTTTCTAAAATTCAACTCCTAGTACTACATCAAATGTTGTTTCCTTTTAACAAGCAGACCTTAGCAGAGGTTGCAGAGAGCTGTAGCTGCTCACATCTGTAATTCATGTCTGTTCCCATCCAGATGTGTCAGCTGTTGGACTTCAGTGGACCTGAGGTCAGACTTGATGCAAATTTGGTAATTTTAAGAGAATTAATTTGGTGTAAAGGAATGCATGGAACAACTTGAGTGTTCTGCAGTGTTGTGTTGAGCAATGCAGCCTTGAGTAATACAACTCAGTTGTGTCCTTTTTTGTTTTGTGTTGTCCCTGCATCACATGATATGCTTTGACTGGCACAAGTGATCACTAAAAGAGCTAAATTAGCACTAATCAGCTCATGGAACAAGTCCAATTTGAGAAGTGAATGCAAAAATGTGAAAGCCAAGCCCCAAATAACTCTGCTTAAAAAAATAGCTTATAATAATGTGTTTATGTATTACTGAAGTATAGATTCTCCAACCTAGTTCCAAGTTAATTGAGAAAAAATATTTTATTAGGATCAGAATTTTATCTGGGTAGAAGTTACATAGTTCTGCAAACTCCATATGGTCAAACTAGCATTGCATCCCCATGAAGTGAAGCAGGATCGATGCTGTGCAGCCATATTCTTTACCTGCTGCAGCTTCCCAGGAGGCTGCTGGATGCCCTAAGGATGGAGTTCCCTGTGCTCTCTGCCGATTTCATGGTGTTGCTGGATGTGTTAATGGAGCAGCAGATGTTAAAAGCGACTTTCCATGGGTTGTAAGCCAGGAAACACAAAACAGGGAGCTCTGTCAAAGCTGGGAATAGGCTCTTGGGGAGCTCCTGAACATTATCTGTTGCTCTCTGGACTGTGTGGCTGCTGGAAATGTAGTCATGACTGAAGGGAAAATGTCAATGTCTCACTTTAAGAATGGAAGTTGGTTGGGTTTTTTTTTGTGGTGCTTTTTTTTTTTGGATAATTTTTATGTAAATATTTTCACAAGGAAAATGTCTAGAATGTGAATATCTGAACACGAGGATTTTGAAGACTTGGTCACTATTTGAGTACAGCCACTGTTTCCCTGAATGGCCTTGGCCAAGGCTACTTTTCTTTCTTGTGTTTTTGCTTTCTTGCCTATGACTGATGTTATGCTGTCTTTCTAAAGATGTTTCAGAAAATGCAATAAAAAGCAGTGAATTAGATCTGAGTTACAGTTTTGTACATTCACATGACTTTAGAAACCTTACTATGTCATTCTGGTTATCAGCCAAAATTTTAATCTCTTTGAATGAATGATGAAGCTTATTTTCAATGGCAATCTTGCCATGTATTTCATTCTTGATACAGTTGCTAGGATGATAAATACTTGAAAATACAGTTAAAAAAGACAAAGGCAAGATAAATAAATTTGTTTATCTGTGCACTGAGGTCAGTGATTGCACAGGCCTCTGCTTCCTCGTGCTTTATATGCATGGCTTGAGTAGGAAGGCTAAAAATGGATAATTAGGAAGGCAATGGCGTGTTTTTTCAGACTGTTTTAATACCCTTTGGGCTGTACCCAATAGTAAAAACAACATTGTGTCTCCAGTTTTGTGTGAACTGTGGTTTCTGATGGATGGTGATGCCTTGTGTGGTGACTGATGCTTCTGGTGTACAGCCTTTAATGTGTTCTTCGACTTCCCCTCGCAGTTTCCTTCTTGCACAAACTCTAACTAGGAGAGTAGTTATAGAAACATCTTTTCTGATAATGAGGAAAGAACTGCAAATATTCACAGCATGTCATGGGCAATTCCTGGATCAGAGTTGCTGGAGGGACAGGTATTTTTAGTCAGAGAATTGTCTCACAGAATGGATCTTCTGCCAGGAGGATGCGTTTGGTTCACCACCACAGGCAGAACAACTTAATTGAAAGCGCATTTTTGGATCTGTTTATGTTCAGTCAGATATTTGTATTCTGGACATTTTCCTCATGAACAGAGGATATTTGGAGTGAAAAAGGAAAAAAAAAAAAAAACCAACCCACAAACACTTAAGAAATAGGAAGTGTTGTTCCAGGATGATCACTGGGAGGAGCTGTTTATTACGGTTTTTATGCATTAAATCAGTGGCAAGGAAATGATGAGAGAGTGGGAAGGTGATGTGGAGGCAAAGAAACTTTGTCATGAGTGGGGAATACTCTCCTGTAGCAGAAAGGGAGATTTTAATATCATTTAAAAAAATGAAATGAAAGGAAGGAGTGGGAGTGGTGACCTCAAGGGAAAAATAGTAATTCACTAAGATTTTAAACTTCTATTGTATATTAACTATTAAAACAGAATTGCAGTTGGAGCACATTATTTTGATGGGCATGAACTGAACAGGTAGCAAGTTGTTCAGCTGTCCATTAATGCACTGGAGAGCCCATGAGTTCCAAATGAGACAAGAACTGTTCCTGCCATTGAAATACTGACAGGATCTTTGTCAGTGATCCTGTTACAGAGGTAACCCACCTCATGGAGACAATTTGTGTTTGAATCCTGATATGATAGAGTGAAAGGGGAAAAATCTTTGTAAAAATTCTCCACCACTATCTCCATAATCTCTACTTGAGTGAGTGTCAGCCAAGTGAGAAAATGAAAAATTATAACCTGCCAAGCATCACTGGCAGACTGAAATGAAAAAATTGCAAGTTAATAACAGTGATGCCTCCAAAAAATTTGCCGGCCAATTTAACGTTGCTTTATCCAAGGTCACATCTTGCAACTGATTATTTTTAGTAATTTGCAGATGAGGATTTTCTGCCTTTATTATGGGAAGTGAAGATCAGGGAAACACCAGGTACAGTTTTCAGACTCAAGGTTATTAGTATCTTCATATCAAAAGTAAATTGTGTTCCCTGCTTGTTTGCTTAAGACTAGACACAGAAATTTTTTCCACTGTAGTGAAATGGGACATTTTTGCTATACTCTGTGGCAGTGATGACGTCAGTGTGACGTGAAAACTCACAGTGGAGTGAGGCTGGTGAAGGAATTGAAAATAGGAAAAAGTAGAACTTGCCTGAATTTGTTCTGGAGCACTCTTGCTAATGTTCATGTGATAATTTTTATGTAATAGTGTTAAAAGAGGTTATGTTGCCCATTTTTGAGGTTTAAGGATTGTGAACCTGGTGCAAGTGAGTACACAAGACGTAATGTAAGCTGTGTCCTGTGGAATAACCAAGGCACACTACTGGAATCCAAGGTGTGGAAACCATTCAGTGCTGCTACAGTTCACTAATTTCCTCCAGTACCACCTGCGCAATCATCTTACTATTACAGGGTAGACCTTGCTACAGCATTTACCCAGCATTAGCACGCTGCCACTTACTTAAAACAGACCATTCTTCAACAACTGGAATGTATCGTTGTGTGTGGAAACTCCTGCCCTAGGCTTGCAATGCAGGGAGAAACCCTCTGTGCTGTTGTTTTTGTGTGGTTCTGTGGTCCTTTTAATGAAGGATATCCAACATCCTGATATGCTGAGTGTACACAGCGGTTCTAAGGAGATTTTGTGGTCTGGTGGTTCAGGAATCTTGGCTGTGGGTAATTTTTTCAGCCACTCGGTGGTTACTGTGCAGAAAAGACAGCAAAACTTCTGGCCGGCATGGAATGCGAAGGACGTTTCTTGTTGGGGGATTGATGGAGCACTCTTTGGAACTCTTTTTAACCAAAAAGGTCTTACCTGTAATCAAAATAATAAAATTACTTGAGCAGCTCCACTGAGGGACTCCCCAAAAGCATTTGGTTTTGTTCCTGTCAGTGTGAGCTGTGCAAGCTGGAGCTGTTCCATGTTGAGAGAGGATTAACGTGCAAAAGGTGCCGCTGGTGTTTGTTAGCGATCTCCGCGGTCAGAAGCCTGGGTGAAGTCTCAGCCTCCAGAACCAGGTTTGCTGCGCATATGCTCAGTAGCAACGGGAGCTGAATTCCCAGCTGTATTTCCCAGCTCTCCGTGGAAGTTCCTTTTTAGATCGCTCACGTCCTGCCAGCCTTCTGAGATCTGACAAGATCGCAGCTTGAACTGTTTAATTTTTCTCGCTGTCATGCAATGCATCATAGTGAGTTACCTCAATAGCCCTAATCTAATGCTTACTGCAACGAAGCTGGGAATGTATCAATCAATACTTATTTCAGTAAGCAAAGCAAAATGAAGTATTCTTTTGACAACTTCTGTCCATTTCATTATTTCATTTTAAATCACAAAACTATCTCATGAAGTTTTTGTACTTCCTTAAACTTTGTAGCCTGTCTGCTTTCATGTACATCAGGCTGATGCCAGCAGCTCTCTCCCCTCCCAGACAAGGTTCCATCCATGCATTAGATTAATCTGTTGCATTTCTGTAGCAGAAGGAAGCTACAGGACGTGTCCAGGCACCTCTGCCAGGCAGACCTCTGGACTTAGGAGTGAAAATTTCAGGGAGCAGAAGACTTCAAGCTTGATGCTTTATTGCCTTGTTTGTTTTGTTTTTTTTTCTTCTTCTTCAAAAGTAGTCTTGCTTTGGGATATTTGCAATGCAAGCAAAATTGAGCAGCTTTAGTATTGCCATTCTCTAGCATCACTCAGATCACTCAGCCTTACCAGGCTCTGACAGGGTGTGCTCTGTCCCAGGCCAGACAGAGCTGCAGTTCTTGAATTATACTCATGTTCAAAGTGGAATTTCCTCCCTGAACTCTGTGATATTTTCCCCACTTATATTAAGGCTACTTTCTATTTCTGCAGGGAAGTGTGTCTGTGTAATCTCTGTAAGTATACATGCCCTTTGCACCATTTTTAGAGCAGTATAGTGGAGATTAAATTCCTCCCCTTTTTCTGTAAACCTCAATTTTCCAGAGTAATAGTTTTTTTTTTACATGTTGAAGACATAAAGAGATAAACAAATATAGGTGAGATGAAGAAACAAAGCATAAGACAGATACCTGTACACATCTAGGCATGAATTTCTCTTCACACCTTCTGGGACAGAACTGGATGAGTTGTCCCTTTATTTACAGCAGCTGTGTTGGTTTAGATGCTCTGTTCTGTGTCTGCTCCATGGGAATGAAATGTCAGGGCACCACTTTGTGCTTTCTTGCATACAGCCAGCTCCATGGATGCATGGCCCTTTGGATGGAGGAGAGAGCATCCAAAGCTTGTGACATGCAGTTGTAAAATTGCAGCCCTTTGTCAGCTAAGAGGGGTGCAGTAAGCTGTTCTCAAAATCAGGCCATTTTTCCTTGCTTTTGTGAAAAGCTAGAGCTTGACTCTGTCATTTTTGCTTTTCAGGAAGCTTAATGTTTTTGGGCTGTCTCCAGCCAAATGCTGATAATAGGCTCTATAAGGGAACTTGTGTGCAATGATTCTTTTAGCAATGAAACTGCATGTAGCAAAAGTGGAACTGGCCAAGAGAAAGGCAAGGTTAAAGCAAGCATTTAGACTTTTCCTTTTTAAAGAGCTAGTCCGAGTAGATTAAGGCCACTTGAACGCACATTAAGTATTTAAAATAGAATGACAAAGCTGCACTTTTTTCCTGCAAAAATCCTCTAGAATATTGTACATCTAAGAACGAACACTTCTTTTAAAGTCTTTTTCCTGTGGCAGGTATTTATGTATGAGGTTTGATTTGTAATTGTGCTAGAAATCAAAGTCCTTCATTTTAATTGACCTTCCTGACCTTAAAAGAAATGTAAATACTTGTAGAGCATTGCATTTTGTTTTCTTCTGAAAACATTTTAAGGTAATGCACCTGGTTTTCATACTTTGAGAAGTATTTTTTCGGTAGGCCTGTTCCTTTCAGAGGCTGATAGTGAAATGATGTCAGAGATTTAAAATAGATACCCTTTGAAGCTTGTGTGCTGATTATTGAAGTGTGTGGAAAGGAGTTCTCTGAGCCATTACAAAATAATTCTTTTGCCAACACAAAGCATAATGCATTCTGATGACACTCACAGTTGCAGTACTTCCACAGTAATTACCCTGGTAGTTCATTTTCTTATTGTTGGAATTCTTATTTGCATGTTATATTTAATTGAAAACTGCATGCTTTGATCTGTGCACGTGTGGAAATACTCATTGGGTTTAACTTGACAGCAAGTGTGTATTTACTTTGCAGGTAAGCATACATTTGGGTGTCTTACAGGCAAATGCATTTTTATCTCACTTGTATATGACACTGCATCCCTGCACAGCTGCATTTTTCCAAGTTACAGCCAGCCCAAGTAGTGGTGGATACTGGCTGCTCAGGTGTTTATCCAACATATCAGGTTCCAGAGTTTTGAATTTTGCCAGAAACCAGTTCGTGGTCAGACTTCAGCCTCTGTCCTCAGATTCATTGGCTGCTGTTGCTTCTCTTTAGTGACCTGATACGTGTTTGTACCAGCTGAGGTTCTTCCAGAGAAAAAGGAAATGAATCTCTGAACTTTGATTAACTTTAGTTTCTGCCACTCCTTACTCTGAGGAGTGATGGAACTCACTCTTTTTGTTGGCAAAGGGGTGGTTCAACTTTTCATATGTAACTGAAAGCACCTGGCTAATGAAGTGCTAAAGCCTGAAGTAGGAAGGACATCTCTGGACAGGATGAAGAGTAAAGATAGTGTGGTAGTGCTCTGACACAGAATGAGAAGGCAGATTTGTGAGCAGAAGTAAATAAATAAACTAACAAAAAAGTTGAAACAGTGATGTCTGTGTGGGCGTGATTTGCCTGTATTAAAATCAGGCTTGTAAGTTAAAACTAAAATAAACACAGCTTGCCCTGTAATGGACTTGGGCATTCTAGAAAAGTCTTCTTAATAGAGTTCATATTGTATTTTGAGGTTAAATTACCCCAATAAAAATAATTCCTCTGTGTGCTTTCTGGATATGAAGTTTAATCAGACTGTCTTGGAAAGAAGCCTGGGACTAGCATGAGCATTTTCTTGATGTGATGTCTGCACATTTTCAGGAGAGGAGTAAAGGTCATTCCCCTGTTGGATGGGAAAGAGCTTCCTAAAGCCTGTTGGCAACACTAGTTGTTGCTGCATTTTCTTCACAGTGGTGATGTCATCAAGGTTAAATTTAGATTCACAGCTAAAAGTAGTATCTAGAATGTAAAACAATTGTTAAATTAGCTGTTATTCATATTCAGTGACTGTAAGTCAAAATTGGGCTTGGTGTGGAAGAATTCGTAGTGTTATCATCTGACCTCAGTTTTTCCCTACTTTTTTAATCTTCCAAAAGCCTTCTGCTTAACAGCTCTTATAATGGTATAAAGGAGTGAAGGTTTTCTTGTATGAGCAGATCTGGGGACTGGAGTGAAACTGCAGCTTGTACATCCAGTGGGTGGTCACTGGATAGAAGCTCATTCTGGTTATTACCAAGCTGGGTGGCAGTCACTGAGCAGGTAGAACACCGAGCTAGCCAGTCATCCAAACCTGTTAATGCCCATCTTTTTAGGGTGTAAATATTTTAAAGGCAGTGTTCCTTACAGCAGTGCATTCTGGGGGCTTTTTGTCTGTTCAGGATAAAAATGTATGTGACCTTGGTTTAGTTACAGTACAAGAACAAATTCCATTGAATAAAAACACATCTGAAAAGTTAAACAAAAAAAATCCTTTTCTACAGATTAAGCCTGGTGCCTTTCTCCTCCCTTTTAAACATTTAAACACACTCTTTACATGATGCTTAAGCTTTTAAGTCAAAGTTATGAGGTGCTTTAGCCAGGCTTGAGCCTGAGAACAAGACCCAAACCAGGACAATAACAAAGTGACACAAAGATTGACTCCACCGTGCTTGCTGGATGAAGTGAAAACTGCTGAAATATAAATCCTATATCCTGGGATTTCACTGCCTGCTGGAACTAATCTCATTAACTTAAAACCACCTGAGGCTTAAGAGACATATACACTGCTGTGAGAAATTATATTTATCTCGTCCTAGGGGGAAATCCTTTCCCTCCCCCAGCTTACCTTACTTTTGACTTTGTCATTCTTGAATTACCAGGTCATTTCTCCCCCATGGGAAAGTCGTCATAGCTCACAGCTATGCAATTACTGTATCTGAAGTTCACTGCTCTATGAATGCTGAGATCACTGTTCGAGGGTTTTCTTCTTAAATAATTTCCTAGAGAAAACAAAGCCTGGAAAAATAATAGGTTAGCAGTTTACTTATATAAAGTTCCTCCAGAGCTGCAGGAAAAGCTTCCAGAACTAAAAACACAACATAAGGCAAACAGCTTACTGAAAGCATTAAGGTGTTTATTGCCTTTGTAAACCAAACACTGGGTTTTCTTTAGCCATTAAAGTTTAAGAGATTGGTGGCCTCTGATAAGTGGTAATTGAATGCAGAAATTTCCAATGCAAGGTTGCAGTTTGAAATCCCATGAGTGTCGCCAGGGAGAGCTCTGTAGTTGTGTGGTTGATGGCTGCACTCCCATTTGGATTGAGACTAGATCCCAAATCTGCATTCAGTATTAAATCCAGCCAGTAGAAATATTTTGTTTGACATGGGAGGATTTTGGATAAGGCTTTTACTGATAATCTTGCTGGACTTTGCAGAAAGGCAAAATGACCTTGTTCAAGTGTCTTTCAATGTGTGTCTACTTCTGAAAAAAAATGAGTAAATCAATTTTTACTTACCCATTAAACAGCTCAAATATAAGAGGATATTAAGGGAAAAAAAGTAATGTTAAAACAGAGTGAGTTCTGAAAACTAAATCCTGAAGGCCTGATCTCTGAGATGGAAGATGCAGGGGAAGCATTTTGTGGTGAGCCTGGCCCTTGGGGTGCTGCTCCCAGCGGGGAGCCCAGAGTATGTTTGTGTTGTGGAGCTGAAAGTTACTTGCAGTGAAATGGAGGTGCCAGCTCCTGTGACTAAGAGAAATGACCACTGAGCCAAACTACACGTCATTTCTGTAAAGCCCAGCTCAGAAGGTGATTTGTGGGTTTGAATGATGGGTCTGTCAAAGTTCACTCTTTACAGTGGTTTATTGGCCCTGAGTCACCATTTCACTGACTAGCCATTTAAATTGTTCTGTGTTGATAGAGTGTGTATGGAGACAACAATAGCTGCAGTTGTAATTGCAGACCACTTATATTAATTAAAAATGATAATATAAGCTTCTGCTTCTCTTTCATCTGCATGGGATGAAAGTGATCTAGTCTGTTGATGGGAATGCCCCATTAATCCTCCATTAATGCCCCATATTTAAGGGCCTACAAAGAGGTGTGTATGAGCAAATAGTGAAGTGCATTAATGTCTCTGGATTAGAAGTCCATGTAATTATGGTGCTAATTGTGTGTTGTTGTGATCTTGTCTAGATGTAAGTGAATTTGGTCAAGTGGTTTTGTTTAATTTTGTTGAGTAATGAATAAATCAGTGAAGTTACAAATGGCTATTGCTATTGTATTGTTAAGAATAGAGTCTGAGGTGGTGAATGGTTGCTGAACTCTAGTGTACAATCCCTTTTCAGTCCTGTGTAAATGAGTACAGCATATTCCAGTTTATTTAGTGATGGACAGGTTGTTAGTTCTTAAAATAGCTAAGGAGTAGGAACCTGACACCTTGAATGATTTATGTGTTTTCTTTGTAAGCTTGTTTCTGTTTTGTAACCTTTAAAATGTGGGTTTTATGAGTGATATCATTAAAATTTATACTCCCTCTAGTATGTGATATTAGTCATTATTGCTCTGCTGGGCCTCCAGATCACTAGTCTGAATTATGAAGCAACCTTCCTTGGAGCTAAATAGTAATTTTTTTTCCAAATGCGTGCTGACTTCATTATTTTTCATTGGTGCTCCCTTACCAGAGCAGAGGCCAGAATTTGGCCTTTTCTGCTTTCCATCCAAGTGGGAAAGGTTGCTAGGAGTAACTGTGTATTTCTAGGAATGAGATATGACGGGTCATTTAACTTGGGAAATTTGATATCAATCAGAAAAAACTTCCAGAGAGTTTGTTTTGAAGTGCACTCTATTTTTTCTTCTTGTTAACTCAGATTGATATGCTCGGGAGGTGATTTAATGATGTGCTGGGATTTGTTACGCTAATTTATAAGAGTTTCAGCAAAGAGTGAATCTCAGAGAAAAAAATGCTGATTCTGAAAGTGAATCACAATCCTTGATTCCATCAATTGAGACTCTTAAAGTTCTTATACGCCAGGAAGGATTTTGTAAAAGGCCTCAAAGTTGTGCCTTTAGTCTGCATCCTCAACTTGAAGGTGCCAAAAAGCTTTCTTGTGGAAAGCTCCACAATACTCTCAAAAAGTTTTGGGTGGTTTTTTTTAGCTAACTAATCCAATGAAAAACAGAGCTGAGCCATGGACTACTCCTCTGGTTCTCTGAAGGCTGTCAAGCAAACTGCTCTGTAACTCATGGAGATCACGCATCTCTCTTTCTTCTTTCAAGAAATGAATGATTTATTCAATGTTTATGTTGTGTATTGGTTAGCAGATTGTGGTATAGAGTAATTCACTGCAAACTTCCCAAACATGACTTACTAGCCAGCTTTCCTCCAGAGGTGAGATGGAGTTGTTTTCTGACCAGTACAGCTGCAGATGTTTTAGTTTTTTCAGATCAAGCCCGTTTGCCTAGAATCAGATCACTGAGTCAACCATTAACTCAGCACTTCCCAGTCCTCCACCAGCCCATGTCCCCCAGTGGCACATCTTGTAAATACCTCTGGGCATGGGGATTCAGCCACTTCCTCTGCCAGGGTGTGACACAGCTTTCAGTGAAGAAATTTGTCCTAATAGGCAGTCTAAAACTTGCCCTGGCACAACTTGTGCCAGTTTCGTCTTGTCCTTTTGCTTGCTACTGGAGAGACCAACCCCACTTGGCCCCAGCTTCCATTTCAGGTGGTTGTAGAGAGTGATGAGGTTCCTTTTCTCCAGGCTGAAAACCCCCAACTCCCTCAGCTGCTCCTCAAAGGACTTGTTCTCTCGTGCCTTCACCAGCTTCATCTCTGAGAAGATGCTAGAGCATGCAGAAGAGCTGGGATTCAGGCTTCTTGTAGCGATGCCACTATGAGAGGTGGTTTTTGTGTGTGTTTGTGTTTTTCTTACAAAACCTTACCGTTGTAATACAAATGATTTACTGATGTTAACAGAGGATAAAATACTAATTTCAGTGCAGCCTGAGGCTACCGTGATATATTCAGTGCTGTCATCTAGTTTCATTGAAAGATATGTGATATAGCACTAGAAAAGTTTGAACAACAAAATATGTGTTATTGTTGGAAAACATAAGAGTGGAGTGTGTCAGATAAGAGTTATGTCAGAATAAGTGCAGTCAAGCACTGGATCCTCAAGCCAGTGTCCTCTTCCCGAAATACTTGGTATCATGTTCCCTGTTATTACAGTTCTTAAAATTCCTTGTCTGCTTCTGTTCCCAGAATGATTATTCTCTCAATATTTGCAAGGCAAGTTCCCTGTCATGTTACAGATTTTCCTATTTATTTTTGTAGTAAAGAAAATGTGAGCATCAGAGGTTCCTGCAATGAACACTTCCAGCAGCATAATTCCTAGAGCTGGAAGGAATGCGTTGTGTGTTTGCACTCCTAATATCAACTAAGGTCTGTTTCAAGATTCTTGTCCTCTCACCACACACACTGCAACTAGACTTTGATTAAAGTAATGCTATCAGGTTGAAGTTTAATTTGCTCTATGCTACTTACACGTATTTTAAATTGTGAGTGGACTCCATACATAAATGTCAGTGAGACAGTGAAGGAGGTGGAAAGAAGTGCTGTGATAGTGATTAGAGGAGGCTGAGTTGAGTTTTTCATAGGGTTAATGCTTTCCAAATTGCAGGATGTAAGACTGAAAGTGAAGGGCACACTCCTTGTTGAGGGAAAGTGGTGGACTGATCCTAATGCAGAATCTCATTAAAGCAACTGTCAGGATTCCTCTATTTTACCATCACCTCCCCTATTCTGTAAGAGTCAGCTGTCGTTTGGAGTGAGCATACTGCCAAAGAAGCATTTACAAATAAATGAAAAATGTCACATTTGATTTTGCTCCTTTCAGAGGACCCCGTGTCAGCTTTGTCACAAACCCTTTGTTATTCTCTCTTTCAGATCTCGTCTGGACTTTGGAAATAACTTTGGTTCTTGGATTCCTTCTGTTGACCCGGGGTAAGCTCCCTGGCTTATGACTTTTTATTAACATTTGTGCAACAGTTAAATAACATTGACTTTTCAGTGCCTATGAAGGATGAAATGCTAGAAGTTCTTACCAATTACCTTATGAGTGTGTATAGAAGCTGCATAATACAATCCACGCTTGAGAATACCACTAAAAACCAGATTTATTTTGTAGTTTCTCCTATAGAAGTATTTGCACATTATGGTAATTACTTTGCAAAATGTTGTGTGCCGTGGTAGTAGCCACATAAAATATGAATAGCTATGTGGTTTTATTTGTTTCTAAAGAATATGTACTTCTAAGTTGATAGTGTTCTTTTTTTCCATATTTATAGTTTCTCACTCTTCCACTGTATGCTAGATGGTTATAGTGCATTTTGCTGCTTGTAAGCATATCAAAAGGTAAGTTTTTTTTTTAAGGTATTTGCTGGCTGTGTAAGTGAACTTAATGTGCAGTATCAGTCTACCCCTTTTAAGGCAAAAGCGTTACCGTAAGATTGGATATCTGTCAAAATGTCATTACAAGAAATAGTTGAGATGGTTTAGCTATGAAGTATCTAAACTACAATCACATCTAACAAAACTGGCTTAGTTATTTTTTCCTTGAGCTTCAGTTTTTGAGATTGCAATCAAAAATACAGTGTTTTACTCAAACTGCTGTGAAAGAAACTTCATTAACATCCAGAGAAACACCTGTGGTCCTTTAAATAGGAGTTGAAGATTTTTGAAGACAGACCTAGTGCTACATTTAAGAGTAGTTTTCGTCCTTGCTGCATTTTCTGTCATGTCCAGGAAGTGTAACCTGCAAATAGTAATAGGACAAGAGATTACTACTTTCCACTAACTTCACCAAATAAACTCACACCATATAGAAAGAATTGGTTCGTGATGGTTTTATATTTCTGAAGGGATTCTTCAGTAATGATTCACACACGTTTTCCAACCTGGCAAACAGCCAAAAATCCCTCTTTCAGTGTATGTTTTTTTCATAGCATATTTTTAAAAAAACTTGCTGCATTTTATCACTATTGCTATTACCAGATTTTTAAAAACAAGAGAACTGAAGAAAATCACTTTGCTATCACTTCTGTACTTTGGAAACTCCTAGGAAATTGGGGAAGAATTGGACTCTGTAAGGAAAACAAGAACAATTTACGGTGTCACCTGCCCTATGTGCAGGTTTTGCTTCTATTCCTCTTTCAGCTGGGATTTTAATGTAGCTTGATGAGCTCTACTTTAGCACTGCAGAAATTTGCTTTCATTGGTGCATGCATATTTGTCAGCTGTTTATGCTTTTTTAATACATTGTATTTCATGTCTGGTTTTTGCTGTTCTGATACACCTTTTGCTTAATTAGTATGAAATGTGTTGAGTTTGTTCTAAAAGAAAATTTAAAATGAATATTTGAAATAACTGTTGAATTTCCTGAAAGTTCAGACTTTTTCTTCTTTTAACTAGAAATCAAAACTTGTTAACTAGAGCTTCCAAAGAACACCCTTAATTTGTACTTTGGACAGTTTTGTTTACATGGTAGTACAAAGTTTGTGACAAAGCTCTCTAGGGCAGTCTCTAATACTGTGTTTTCAGCAGTGGGCTGCCCAACCTTGCTGTTCTATTTGTATTAGAAGAATAAAAAAAATATCTAAGATGTGAATCTGTAAAGACAGAAAATTAATTCTGGCAGTGTGGAAGATGATGACATAGTTTCAAGGAATGAACCAGACAGTTCAAGGCTGTTGTATTTGTGTAATTAATTAACATTACTGTAAACAGAGATGGAAGGAAGTAAAACTGGGAGGAAAATAAAGAACTAATCATTATTGCTATTCATTCCCCAACCTCTGCCCTCCTGTTCGACTTATACAGTAAATTGCTTTGAGGTAAATCTAAATGGAAATCTGTAGCACTTCACATCTAAACGGAGCATGCACTTAGCGGTAAAGCAGTGCTGCAAGGGCCAATCCAGAACGCTCCCAAAATGCCTTGGAACAAAAATACGTTGAAATAAGACTTAGCAGATTTGCAGAAGCTTAGACTTTCACTCACCAAATTTTCACTCAACCACATTTGATGGTGTTACTGATGTTGATGTGTCCCAGCTTCTGCGGAGCTGGGCATACTCTGATCCATGGTTGTGCAGATGTAAATATCTGTGTCCCAGCTGTTGGGCATCTATGGGAATTAATTCCATATATTAGTCTGAATCATGAGATTGCTCTCAAGTGCTGGGTGTCCCTACAAGCAGTGGATGAAATATCATGGCAGGCAACCTTGCCGTGAGTTAGAAAGTAACTGTAGTGGGAGATTGTTTAAGATCTCCACCCAGCAAATAGCAAACACAGATTAATGAAATAAAAGAGAAACATGTGACCACCACCACTGCTTATTCAGTTCACCAAGGAACTTGCAGGCTGGGAATGAGCCTAGGAAGAGCCGCAGGGATACACAGAGCATTTGTTCCAATCAGAACCCTTCATGGAAGTGAACTAAAGGCAGTCCTGTGCTGCTAATACAGGTTTCCAGTAAGCTTATTCTCAGCCCGAAGGAAGGGAGTAGGGAAGTGCTCTGAGATGTATCTTTCTGCATCAGTTTCTGTTCTTAAACTGCAAGTGAAAATGTTAAATCTATTAAAATTTCCTTTTCCCCAATGCCCTCCCCCTCCCCCAGTAATTTGACTTTGCTGTTCGTGCCGACAGTTGTTTAGCTCCTGGACCCAGAATATTCTTTCACCCTATTTCCATACACAAATTTCTCTCTTCCTTTTTAATTTAATAAAGGTGCTATATTTCTAAGTCATGGGGATGCTGGTCTCATGTCAGCAGGATAAATCATAGACCCTTCCTAGTGCCCAAATACACGACTTTTCATGTAATAAGACAGCTTTTCTGTGTATGAAGAAAAAATAATTGACAAAGAGGGGGGAGGGTGGGGGAAGTAAGGGATGATAACCTGGTCAAGTAGGAAAAGATAAGGTTTGGAGGAGTTAGAATTCACAAGTTTGTCAATTAAGTTATTACTATTTCATCTTAGAAGATGCACTTTAAAATCCTGGAGATCATTCCTAGTTGAAATCAGTCCAGTTTTTAGCATGTTATGTTCTGATTTGCATGTTATTTCTTAAATTAAATTCCATATTATTCCATTGAATTCAGAGAGGTCACTCATAGAATGAAGAAATTGTTCCTCACCTCTTTGTATCTGAGGTTCTGCTCTGTGCTGCTGCCTCCTCCTCGCTGTTACAAAATGCTGTTACTCAACTGGTGTCCTCTGAAGTGTTTTGTGTTGTTGCTTTATGAATTGCAAGTGATGTAATAGAACTCATAGCAGAAAGGACATGTGGAGAAGACAATGCTAACAAACAATTTGTAGCTCCTCATTGCCATGGCTGAAGTTGGTTTTAGGTAATTTGCTATTCAGACAGGAATAATGAGGTAAAATGTGTTTTACTCATTTTCATTGTGGCACAATGGTCAAGCCTGAACCACTTAATTTGAGGGGGTTGGATAGGGTAACAGAAATTGCTAATCATGTGCTTAATTGATCATTCTCTCACGACTGCCTCTAGCTGTAATGTGGTAACGATGGCCTGAGAGATTAACCATCAGAAAATCCCTGAGACCATACAGGAACATACCACGGAGCAGCTTAATGGTGAAATGGTTCAATTGCTGCCAACTCAGCAGAGCAAAGGCAAGGGACAAAACTCATGTGCTGAACCCTAGAAACCTGAGTTTTTGGTCAAAACCTGACTTGAAATGCATGTGGTGTGATCGTCTCTGCATAGTCTATTTGGAGGGGCAGGGAAGTGTCTTTGACTACATTTCCTGGGGTCATTATTTTAGCAAGAGCATCTTGGGAATGTTTTCAGCACAAAAAAGCACTGGCAGGACCTAATGCATTTTGAGCTTTCTCTATGAAATTGTAGTATTTGTTTAAGCAACAAATAATGATAATTACAGCTGGGGTTGGTGGTTTATTTTTTTTTTACATTTCCTAGAACAATAGTGTTTGAAATCCCATTCAGAATTGGTTTTCAAGTTCGTATGCCTGCATATAGATTGGAATTACTGTAAGAAAGATCAATGAATTGCCATTGTGTTAATAGTATTGGCTGTATTTGACAAGTATGTCCTTGGGCTTTTTTCAGAATTACAGCTAAATTTATGAGTGCTGAATACAATTCCTGTGAGTC
This sequence comes from Struthidea cinerea, assembly GCA_013397865.1. Lineage (NCBI taxonomy): Eukaryota > Metazoa > Chordata > Aves > Passeriformes > Corcoracidae > Struthidea > Struthidea cinerea. The sequence continues at coordinate 1,501,935 of VZTI01000839.1, forward strand.
TTCTGTAGCTCTAGAAGGAGTTTGTGCAAACTTGTCACCAAATAACAGTGGTCTCCAAGTAGAGCGATGGTTTTGCACAATGTCTTCATATAAAGGAAACAAATACAGCCTTCCATCCCCCACCATCTGTTCTTAGGAGCATTCCCTTATTTTCTACTGTTTTGGGGAAGAACTTGGCTTAATGTTCTTGAATTAAGTATAATAATTAAGATTTTTAACATTTGTAAAAGCTTGACTTGCATGCAGGAGGTAGATTCTGACAGCCTGACATGCCTTACTGAAACGATACACAAGTAGAGCAATGTTTTCATCAACAGAAATGTGTTGCTGTTCAAAGTTGATTCTCTCTGTAGGGTGCCATAAAGTAATTAGAAGACCATAACATAATCCTTCAGTACTGCATTAATTCCTTAGAGGGATGAATTCATCTTTTCTGACTGCAGTAGTTCATGAGTGGCCATGGAAATGCCACTGAACTATAAAATCATCTGTAAAACAAAGAATAGTTTTTCTAGACCAGCATGTTTATTTTACAAAACTCGTAAAAGGCTCATGCTTTTAGTGATTTTTGCTTGTAGCAAACTGGAAGTGAAAGTATTTATCTTAAAATTAAAAATCGACATGGAATGCTGTGTGCTTTGCCTTAAAGAAAACTGCATGTGAAGTATTTGTCTTCTGTGAGGACTGAAGACTCTTGGAAGGTCTGTGCCAGCACAAGAAGAATCTCTTGTTACAGATGATGAGTTTTTGCAGCTGGTGTAAACTAATCCAGCGACGGCTGCATACTGTACATTGAAAGGATGAGAATTTTGAGCACTTTTCTTTTTCCCAGTGGTGGTTGGAGAGCTGGGTTTGTATAGTGAGACAGTGTTGCAAATTAGCATTGATTGGGCTTTTCTTGGGTTTTTATTTTTGATAACTGACCAATGCTCTAAGCATGAGTTTGTAATAGAGGCTTGTGTTGGCTGGAAGGGGAGGGACGCTGGCAATGCACTTCTCAGATGGGAGGAGGACTGGAAATACTCGATGGGTTTGATCAGAAAAGATTCTGTGGGCAACCCCTCTGAGCTGACATGTTTCCCTGCTTACAGCAGGAATTCCAAAACCCACAAGGACATTATTTTACTGTCTTTTTATTATTCCCCTGTAGAACATCTTTCTGATTGTGCTGTGAAGTGTGTTGCAATGGAGAGGTTCTTTCCAGCCCACCAGACTTGTGTGTTTCTGCTGTGTTTCAGTTTGTACTCAGCATTAATCCTTCCTGAACTTTACGTTGTCAGCTGCAGTGGTGGAAGTGGCCCTTGCTGCCATATCCCAAAATAAAGCCCTTTTCTTGAAGAAGCCAGGCATTGAGGGCTAGTTTGCTATGGTAGAGGCTTTGGGAATGTGCAACAAAAATTCAGAAGTCTAATTAAGGAAGCCTTGAATTTAAGGCCTGCCTTGACTGTTTCACTCAGGTGAATAATTCCATGCTTTTGCCTTAGCACAAAGAAAGGCATGAGTGGTTCCATATGTGCAAATTAGGATTGACGACTCTCTTGTATGACACATGAAGCAAGCCTTAGGTTTCAAGCAAGGGAGCATAATCACTATTTGTTAGTTGCTGAATATCTAGTGTGCAAAACCAAAATTTCAGCCAAGGTAGAAATCATTATTTCTCACATGACTATTGAAAAAATAAAGAAAATATGGAAGCTGAAATAGATGCTTCACACCCTGCTGTAGTTCAGGGCACAGGTGCAATATTTAGCATCCTTATGGTATTCTCAGTATACTTAATAATTCTTTATGCTGTTCTAATTATAGCACATCTGAGTTCAAAAAGAGTGTTTCATATAGCCTTAAGGCTTATGAAGGAGATAATCTTCCAGGGAGTTCTGACATTTGTTTTAATGGAAGCAGGATCAAGCGCAAATGCTAGGCTGGAGTGACATTTGAATGTGATCAGCAATACTGGTCAGCGATCAGGAAATCGAGCTGTTCCAGCTGTTAACTTAAGAGACCCCTTTATGTAACATACTGTCAATTGCAAGGATTTTTTTTATATTTTTCTTAGAAAGAATATGACTCCCCCTCTATGAATAAACCATCCCTATCCCGGTGATGTGGTTGACAAGGCTCTGATGTATTTCGGCAACATTATGAATCTTACCTGCTGGAGATTGAGTTTATATGCATGGATACAGAACTGCTCAAAGCAAAATGTTTCACCATCCTCGGATGAACACTTTCGGTGCTCCAAGGCGTCTCAGTGCGTTAGGGAAGAGAGCTCATCTCCACAGAGATAAATGTTTTACAATGGTTTTATTTCACAAAAAGCTGAAGACATAACCAAGAAATGGAACAATTTTTGATTGAAAAAATCACCCCAGCTCCCCTCCCCAAACAAAACACTTGCACAACAAATTTATTGTAATTAAAGTAACAGAGGTTTCGGCTTCAACAAGGAGACTGTCCGTTATGTGAGGATTGCAGAACATGGAACTGGGGAGCCTCGGGTTTCAGGGCATAGTTTAGAGACAGGATTGAGGGGTTCAAAGGTAGGGAGATCCAGCTTTTCGCGAGGCTTCTCTCTGACGGTTAGGTATTCCTGTTGTTTTCACCTTGGCTTCTCCAAGTCCAGCTGTGCCTTCGGTCAAAATGAGCTATGCCTGATGTCCTAAAACACTGCTCTGGGAGTCATGGACTTTGTCACTGTAGACCTTCTGGATTTGTTGTGAGTCACTGAGTAATATTTATTACAAGCTGTATATTGACAGTTATTTTTACAAAATATGACTTTTTTTGGATAACTATCCTTTAGCCTGGGTAGAGCTATCACTGTTTTAGTCAACAGCTATATATGGTGACTATCATTCAGAAAATGACAGATTGTATTCTGGAAATACAATTTCATGAGCACAATTTACCTTGCGTGAAAGACAATTTCACGTAGAACTTTTCCTTTAAAGTGTAAGTTGACACTTCTCCACATTCCCTCATTTACAAATGCGTCAAAAAACCAAAATGCCCTGTATTTTCCTCCCCTCTTTACAGTAAACACCTTCCATTCCTTTTTGGACCTCCTAAATTCAATTTTTTTTTTTTTAATTTTCTATATCTATGCTCACATCGTCATTTATCTATTAGTTGTCTTCCTCACAACCCACAGAAAAATCTGTCTCACAAACAGTATTGAGACATGAGTAGGACTAAAACAAAGGCTGGGGCAGAACTGAAGCCTCTGGCAGAGACGGCAACTGACGGGATGTGGCGCTTTGCAGTTTAGTTTTGAATAGTTTGGTGTTTCTGCAATGTTTGTAGGAATGCATTTGCAATAAGAAGTGAGAGCACCTTGTTTGATAGCTTTTATAGTGGTATTAGTTCCTTCAACCCAATAGAAGCAGCCTGACATCTTTCTTTTTCCTGTTGTTTTTCATTTGGATTTTTCCTATACCGAATGGATATATTCAGAATCAGCTGAAGCTTGACAAATGCAGCTGTGAAGACTTGTCTTCAAGCTATACTGCAGATTTTTCTCTCGCCTTTCTTTGCTCCAAGAAATATCTGTTCAACTGTTTTTATAGTATTTTTATGATAGGCATTTCAGATACCTACTGCTGGATAAATAAAACTGCCTTCCTAGCTTAAGGAGCCAGGGATGTTTTTTCATTTGTTTCTCAAAATCTGTTGCAGTGCAGAATGTAGTTGGATGTCATAGTAAAGAAGATGGTCTGGCATGGAAATGAGAACATAATTAAAATTATTTTTACTATTCTCAGGATTTAGAACAAACTGTTGCTTAAACCTTTTTCTTAGAGGTATTACACCTAACAAGCTCTCTTGAGAGAGATGGGGGTAGAGCAGCAAAGCTATCAACAAAAATATGGAACGGCTGCGTTCCCTGGGGTTTGCTTAAATTTGAAAGTAGATAGGAGCTGTGAAGAAATATAACGCAATCTGGTAAAGAAACTGCAGTATAACTCCAGTGGCCTCAGATACAGTAATGTACCAGTGTAAAGACCTCGTATTAACCTGAAAAATAGGTAACAACATAAAGCACTCTGAAGTTGCTTAGTTTATATTTGTCCTTGATGCATCGTCTTCAATGTCTTGTGGTGTGGAGATCAATTTATGCTGTAAACTCTGTGGAATGGAAATCAGGTCTTTTTACCTGCTGTGGAGAAGGCCCTGTGAACCTTTTCTGGGCTGCCTGTGTTAGAGTATGACATGCTAAGTTCAAAATGACCACTGAGCTAAAACAGCAGTCAGATGGAGTTAAATGAAGACGTTCTTGGTCCTCATTTAATGGCAAGTTGAGGTTTACTAAGCCATTGAAGCCACTTGTCATGTGAGATTTTCTGTCCTTGCCCGCATGAATGTACCTGATGGAGAGTAGCATTGGTTGTGTAGGATTTGAAGCAAAGGAAGGGGAAAACAGTAATTCTCGAGTGTTTTAAATTTTTCCTTTTTTTTTTTTTTTTTTTTTGATCATCTGGACTGCTTTTGTTAATCCATGCAATATTTATTTCATTATAGTCCTTTCTCAGAATTTGTGAATGCCTTCCATACAGAATCAGCAGCAGTGATTCTGCAGAGCCACAGACCTTCTCTTTTTACTTCTGAAATGCCGATTGAGAAGTAGCAGTTCTTTTGTTTGTTGTTTTGAGGAGGAGCTTGGTACAAGGTTTGTAGTGAAAAGCATCCTTGAATTTGAGCAAATTGATGCTTTCCAAGTCTGACATAGATTTTTTTTTTTTTTTTTTGGAAATCCCATTTGGTTCAATTCNNTTTTGAGAAATCCCATTGAGTTACAGTCTCCATTGTTCTCCATTCACACATATTTGAAAATCTGGGATCAGATTATTGGTGTCTGACATATTGGACGAATGTGAGAACTGTAACTTGCAAGAATAGATCTGCATTTTACATAAGGGTCCCAGAAATCTTGGAGCCTATAGTTCAATCTGAACATAAAAATTCCTTCAGAAAACTGGTTGTGTTTTGTCTTCATTTATTGTTAAGGATTTATTTTAATTTGATTTTTTTTTTAAGTGTTAAGAAACATGTTCTTGTACCTTCTAATCTTGTTGGTATTTTCCTTGGAAAAGGGATGGTCGGATGTGAATGGGGTTACAGTACATCCCCCATTGACATTCTGCTCACGTTGTTTGGTGTGCACATACCTGCAGCAGGGATTCTACTACAAACAATTCTGACTTGTCAGAAAAGGTGTATCTACAACTTGGCTTGAAATGCCTCTGTGGTTCAGGGCCCCAAGCTGGTGAGGGATGTGCTCTGTTAAGTCTGTGCGTGTGTGTGTGCACGAATGGGTTGCTGCCAGCTTGTTTTGCTCTGTTGAATATTAAGGTATCAGATGTGCCTTTTAAAAATAGTGGGGTTTTAGGCTAGGCTCAAGAAATTAAAACCAAAGTGTTACAAAGCTGTCTTAACAGTACTGTTGCTTCCTTGAAAACAGGATTTCATAATTACCTCATGCGTGTGTGCCCGTGACAATGATCTGTTAATAATGTTTGTTTAAAAAGAAACAAAGACACACAAATCAACCTTAATGAAACAGTTTCAACATCTGAGTAAAATACAGAGAGCGATTGGTATCAGTGTACTCCTAAAGCTGTTGGTTTCTGCTTGTGTCTCGTGTTCAAAAGGAAGTAAACCAGGCTCAGCAGCACCATTAGTGGGGACGGAATGCTGAAAGAGCCCTCTGGCATTCAGCGGTCCAGGTAGGCACGGTCAGCTGGTAACTCCCAAGCTGCAGCCTAAATCTGCAGCTGCTGTGTTGCACCACCTAAAAGGTGGGTTTGACCCTCGTGTGAAAGATGGGAAATTTGGATCAGATTTCATATGGTGCCTTTTCATTCCTCCTCTAATGGAAAACTGGTGAAATGAAGTTATTGTCTTGTTCCATTGTAAGGAAAACTGTTGCCTGAGTGACAAGAAACAACTCCTAGAAATATGGATGACTTTATTGAGGAGGGCATATATGTATGCACAGGAGTATTCTTCATGTTCCTGTAGGAAAAAAAAAAAAACAACCTTCTTTTCTTTACAGGTGAGTCTGGGATGATTAATTTAGAAAAGAAATAATCCGATTTCAGTATTACTTACTGAAACAATGGTTTTGCATGTAAGACTCCTATAATTGTCATGACTATATTAAAATGTCATTAACATCATTAGTGTGTTTAGTAACTACTCTTCTATGATCCATTAGTTATAAGAGATAAAATTAGATGTATTTGGAACTTATATTCTGAATTCTAAAAGACTGGCTTTTTTTCAAATAACTGTGTGTAAGCCTCATTTGATAACGTAACAAAATTCATTATTCCCATGTCTTAAGATATTAGGATCAGTAAAGTTCAGTGTGTATTTGATTGTAAGGATTTTAGTTCAGAACAACCCCCTTTGTTAGTGCAATATTGCATTAGTGTGCTGTGTTGAACAACTTAATCTGAACTTCCCTCTTGCACAGAGGATACAGCCAGGAGTTTCTTTTTCTCACTTTTTCTGTTGTCTTTCATTAATATTAGGGGGATTAAATTGATGTTACAGTTTGTGGTAATCTGCATTAGAATCAGATTCGTTTATGATTTATTTCTAAGTTTTGTTTGGCTTGATTTTTTTGTTTGTTTTATGGTTTGGCTGAAGGTTGAAAAAGTCATCTCAATAGAAGGCACCCGGAAGATAGGAGCAGAAAACCTGAAATTTTGTGTCAAAGCTCTTGTGGCTTTGAAGTTCAGTAGAACTAAACTGTAGAGGCAAACTGTTATCTCTTGCATCCTAAACATTTCAAATTAAGGTGTTGGTTTTCATCTTTCACAAAAATCCAGATCACGAACGTGCTGGCATTACTGCTCTGAGTGTTAATTAACTTACGGTTTTAACGTGGTGGGGGTTGCAGAGTTTGTCTGAAGGAAGCTGTTGCTTCATTTGGCGTTGCTTTCCAGTGACAGAGCTCTTGGAGGTTTCTGCGGGAGATGCAGTTGGCCTGTGATGAGCCGGACGAGTCTGTGGGCACTGTGCTGCAGAAAGGTGGCCTGGTGGTCAGTGCCCTGCCCGCTGCACCGCCTGGGGATTTCTGTGGGCACGCTGGGTTCTGCCAACTGCATGCTTCTGGTTTCACTGGAAGTGTTATTCTGGATGCTTTGCTCTAGCAGGTTTCCTCTTTTTCTCGCAATCAGCACATTCGGGGTTTTTTTCCACCACACTTTCATATCCCTCGTGTTTCTAATTAACATTTCAAAATCGCTGCCTGTCCTTCATTCTGCATAATCTGTGCTTGTTTGCATTCCAGTAGCACACCTGTACTGCAAATGCAACACCAATTAATACTCTTTCCAGTAGTTTAAAGTAAATAGTGTCCATGTATGGGTTTGTTCTCAAGGTGTAATATATTCAATATTTTTTATCTGACGGGACTTGAGTTACAAGAGCTGGATTTAGCAAAAGTTTTAAACTCTATTTAGGCTGAGTAAGCAGCTGTCTTTGTCTAATAAGTTAAACACACCATGCTTCTTTATAGCTCTCTACAGGAGAAAAGAATTAAAAAAAAGTTAACCAGTGAATAAATATCTCAAAAGATATCTCTTTTTCCTGGAAATGTGCTTCACCTAGAAAAATATTCTTAATTTGCAGATCTCCTGTTTGCTCTTAGGTTACCAAACCATATGTGAATACGAATTTCAGAAGCAGAGTTTACATCACTGAAAATACTTTGCTGCCTTTTGCTCTCAGTTTTACTGTACTGCTTTTTTTCCTCTTAAACTTGATCAACTAAAATAATTGCAGTAATGAAGTAAGGGATAAGGTAAAGGCAAATTGTAGCTAAATGCTTTAAAATAATAAAAGCTTTATGGTTTGAAATTTGCTTTTGAAGTTTTCAGAGCCATTCAGTTTCCCCAAGAAAATGTTTCTGCAGTGTATATTCACCCTTACTACAAAAAAAATAAAAAATCAGAAGATACTAGGCTAACAGCAGTAAAATAAAGGACATCTTTTCAGGTCAGTTCTTTTGCCTGTTTGTTAAGGACTTCCTTTGAATGTTAGCTTAAGTTTTCTGATCCAAGAAAGATTTTTGGTAATATGATTTAAGTATTGTCTTCTTGCTCTCATGCTTGGTTAGATCATCTCTGACCGTGAGGAAGAAGATGAGAATTTACAGAGAGATGTGGCTCTCCCTGAGAGCCATGAAACAGGGAATTGTCCAAAGCTGCCGTACTGGAAGTTAATGAACGGATCCTTGTAAGTAATTCTCACTATATGAGGGCAGTGCCACTTGGTTCCAAAACCTGGTAGGTCTTTAAGCACCTTTTGTGTCCCAGCTGTGTGGTCATGTGACATAAGTACGGTTCTGTAGTTTTATTTCAGAACGTGCAACTGATTTTGGAACTTCAGACAAGCCCCCAAATCCCTGAACTTGGAATTTTACAAATGTATCAGTGTTTTTTTTTCTTTTTTTAAGGAAAAAAAAGTTTTTCAATATATACTGTAGCTGATTTCTGAAGAATGTACTTCACGGCCCCCCCTTCATGAAAACTCTTCACAAGACTCTTGAAATTGCGTCTTCTTTGGTATCACTCAGAAGTGATGCGTGAGATGCAATGTTACGACTTGACAAGCTTAAGCACAGAATTATTGATCTCTGAGCTCCAGCAGAACTCCTAAGGATAATCTCCCAGAATATATTTGGCACTGAGTAGTATTCAACACTTGTTGCTTTTGCTGCACGTTATTTCTTTGTGGATAATTTAGCCAGTTTCCAGAACTTCTTTGACAGCTGTGTCTTGCTGAGTTTCCTTTTGCGTGGAAGAAAATTTGGGGCCATTATTGGGCCTCAGAACTGACATGAAGTAATAATTGTCTTTTGAAATTGAGAGGATTTACCAAATGCTTGAACCTTAGGGATAAGCTGGAAATTCAGCCTATGCACTAAGTGTATGAAATAAATGAGTTCACTAGTTTGTGACTCTGAAGGTCACAGCTATAGACAGAGAGATCCCAAACAGTAATTAGCCAATTTATAGTTTGCTGTTGGTTTGAATATTTAAATCAAGGTTGTGTATCACTGTAAGAGATGTGATCTAGCTCAGCCAGATGCATGTGGGCTCAATGCAGAAATTGCCGAGTTAAATTCTTTGGCCTGTGCAGTGTACAGGGTCAGTCTGGGTGATCACACTTGCCCTCTAAAAATGCTGGTTGTCAAAAATGAAGAGGGATGTATTTGAAAAAGCATGAAACGGGTTGTTAGGAATGAAATGTCAATAGATTAACTTGGAATAAGCAGATAATTGTCAATTTATGCAATTAGACTGGATGGATAAAATGAATGTGTTTAGAAAAACTGATGAAAAAATTGGTGGTTTCATGTAAGCATGAAAGTAACATTGGCTTATCTTATTGAACCAAGAAAAAGAAAAGCTTTTGAACTTCAACACATACATAAAGTTGGCTGTTGCAGCCCTGTGAGATTTGCAGAACTGGTGGACTGTCTCTGTCCTCCGATACATATTTAACATACAAAACAGGACTCCGTATATAAAGTTTTTGTTTGCGCTCCAGTGTGCTTAAAGAATTTGGTCGCCTGGGGAAGAGGAAAATTGATGGGATAGGAAAAGGAAGGTTAAGGAATCAGAAAACAGGCTCCCAAACACCACAAGCCTGAATGTGTCTGTGTACACACCTGCACTTGGTTTGTTTTAAGTGTTGTTGCACCTGAGTGGAGTCAAGTGGCAGTAAAAGGAACCTTTATTTTAGCTGCTTATTTTCTAGAGAGTTTCAAATACCTGTGAATTCAGAACCTATGTGGTAATCAGCCTTAGCTAAGGAAAACTTAATTAGGTCCTTAGCAATATTACAGTTACACAGGAAATGCTGAAATCAAGCGAATTGTCAGTGTCTCAATTGTCTCGATCAGGAAAAAAATAATTTCAAGTAAGTGTAAATGCAAATACCTTTAAATCAAATGGATATTCTTTAACATGGGGCATATTTGTCTTACTTTCTGGATGCTTTTCCTTTTCCCCTTGTTGATACCTAGAGGAGAAAGGTGCTACTTGTCAGATAGGACATTACTTCTCTTCTCCCTCAAAATATCCATACAAAGAACAGGGAGTGACTTAGAAAAATGTAATTTTGTGCATTGGTTAGCAACCCTGAATAATGCAGTTTAACCTGGGAGTTTAGATTATGTTTTAAGAATATTTTAACTTTTTAATTAATGGTACAGTTCTCCTGTTTGGCTTACAAACTGCTGGTCTTTGTCCTGGTCCTTTCCATGGAGCTCCATGTGGGAAGCAGCTATCTGCTCAAAAACAAGCTTACAGAAGTAATGCATTGATTTATATAGGAGATTTATTGGTTGCCTGTCATGAGCCCTGACCCCCTTAAAATACATCAGAATTTAATGGTGACTCTTCCCATACCTGGAAATACTTAAATATAGGCCCACACAAAGATTGAACAGAGTAAAGCAAATTGAATTTGGTTTAAGAATTCATCCCTTTTTGTCCTACATATCTAATTCATTTTTCTCAAATGCTGTTCATATTGTGTTGCATATTAATTGCATGTTCTATGTTCTTTATTCATAATATACCGCTGATAATAACAGAAAATTAAATTTTTAATTCCCAATGATACCTTAATTTAATGTTCCAGCTACTTCTCTTCTTTAACTAATCTTCTGTCCTCTGAACAAATTTGATTAAAATCATTACATGTATTGAGAAGAAATGGGCTAAAATGTATCACTTTGGTCCCACAGGGTATTAAAAATTCCTTTCTAAAGCATGTGTTTCGGTGGATGGCAGATTTTAGGCAAGGAAATGGCTGATTAAAGCTCAGAAATCACTAGGATATTGAAAAGTGGAAGAAATTACTTGCTTTAGTTACTCCTTTCTCATTTTACAGGTAAGCCATTGCTCCGTTCTCTTGTCTCCTGATGCTCTAGTAATTATGAATTTGTGAGATTTGGGATAGGATGTGGGACACTGAGGAGTGATTTCAGACTCGTATTTTTCCTAGTGCTGTTTGCTGGGGGACCTTGCAGGCAAGTGCTGAGGAGAACTCACCCCGAGCTCTCTTCCCTTCTGTGCTGGGCTGAGCAGAGTCAGAGTCAGATCTTCAGGGTGCGATGATGCAGCCGTTGGGCTTTCGCGTTTGTACAAGACAAAAGTCTGCCGTTTGTGTTTACATTAAGATGTCTTGTAATTTGTAACTTCATTCTGATTTTGTTACTTTGGTTTGGATTAAAGTGTTAGTGGTTTAACCTTCTTAGTTTTCTATTGAATTATGTGATTATCGTGGCCCATTTGATGTTATGCATATCTGTGTAATTAGGATGTTGTAATCTTCTTCTTTCTTGGTCTCTGATACTGAGTTAATGATATCTCCTTAGGAAGTCTGATACAACATTGTTAACTGGTTGGGTAGGGAGGAGTTCACTTATCAGTGAATAGAATTTAACCATAGGTCCTTTTCCAAACCAGAATTATAAAGAAATGCTCCTTTTCCAAACCAGAATTATAAAGAAATGCTTTTGAAATACTTGCATTTATTTTTATGGTTGTCCCTCTCGGTTCTCATTGTATGGCTGATTAACTGCATTCAAAACACGATTTGCTGCCTGTATAGGGACAGAACTTTTTTGAAAGTGTGAGGTAATGAAATTTAATGCTGTCTGTACTGGCTTTTTTAGGTCCTTTGAGCACCCATTAAGTAGGTTAGCTGCTCACTTGTAAAGCTCTTTCAGCTGTGAATTAGAAAGCATCTGCCTTTACTGTATGCACTGTTGTCTCAGAGTCATTCTAATTTTCTCATATTTATTTCTAATTTTATCTCCTTCTGCTCCCTGGGCCTTGATTCTGCAAATTCATGATACTAATTTTGTGATGCCACAGTTTAGTACACCTCCCACTATCCCAGGTTGCTCCAAGCCCCAAGCCCTGTCGAACCTGGCCTTGGACACTTCTGGGGATGGGGCAGCCACAGCTTCTCTGGGCAGCTTGTGCCAGGGCCTCCCCACCCTCACAGAAAAGAATTTTTTCCTAATCTAAACCTGCTTGCTTTCAATTTGAAGAAGAAATATTGCAAACTAATAACATTTCTAGGTGCTTCATTAGCTTCCGTATCAGACAAAGAAATGACTGCAATGTTCCTTAATAATTATAGATGTACAGCCTACTTACGTGCATTCTGAAAAACACTCCTTGACACTACGTGCTTTCATAATAAAAGCTTAAATATTTTTAGGTAAAATCCAGAGTACTTGGCTTAGTCCAGTGTAGGCCCCTCTTTTTACAAGGTGTTATACAAACAGAGGAGAAATTCCATCATCCATAGAGCTGATTTTATAAGTACACCAGGCAGGCAAAGGGACTGAACAGGAGCACAGAGGATACAGACCCACCTACGTTTTTCTGGCAGGCCCTTGAAAAACCCCAGATGTCTGAATGGGAATTCATTGGGCAGTGGTGCTGGATGTGAATTAGTGAGGCTGCTATTGCATTATGTTAACATCAGGAGGCCTTTACTGAGAACCTGATCTCTACTGTGCTTTATTGCCAAGAATCATTGCATAAAAAGATATTTGTCCAAAATAACTCGTATATTAGATTTGCTAAGCTGCAGCAGGCTGATGGAACAGAAAATGATGTTGTGAAGTCTGTGGTAGCGCAATACAGTAGTAGTTAGAAATTAAATAAATTTATTTGAGGTTGCATAATAGATATTAGGACTAGATCAACACCTGTGCATCACATAGAACTGCCTGGCTTTTGTCCAAAGTAGTTTGTTTTGTAGTTCTTGACTGATAATTTTGAACAATTTTTATTTGAGTTTCAGGTAATTGATGAGTTTATAGTGCAATCTGCACCTTTGTGATTATAGCTGTTCAGTGTTAATATGGTTTTGCAGTGTAAATAAGTGAAAAAGATTGATTTATCTTCTATTATGAGGAATAGTAGAATTTTAAGGTCCCATTGCTATGTGTAGGAGGATCGTATATACCCTTAAGAAGCAGACTGCATACCTCCAGTGCTCTGGAAAATGAGAAGTTTGGTGTGTAAACACCAGCCAGGAAAGAATTAGCTTTTTGAGGTCTTTGTTAATGAGTACACATGTGCTGAAAGATAATGAATGATTGTCTTTCTGACGGAGTTAGAAGAAATACCCTGATGAAAGCTTTTATATTGTAGAACAGATGCATCAGGTTAGTTTTTTAGCTGGTTAATATGACACATTGCTATCATGAATTTTGGTAGCTAATGACCTGGAGATTTTTCAGGGGCTTGCACTCTATCAGAAAATACGAAGGGGAAGCCAGAGGCTGTGTAATTGAGAGGTAAAACACTGAGCAAAAGGCAGGATCGTGTAGTTACATGTAAGAATAACATTTTAGCCACACTGCCTTGTAGAAAGGTTCCATTATGCTGCCAGTGGACTGGAGGGAAGCACATGCCTGCAGTCTGGGACTGGAGTGTGGAGATGTATGGGAATCTCACCATCCACCACTTGACTGGTCTCTTATCTAGTCAAGTGTGACAAATAATTCTGCGCACTTGTCAGCACTGACAGCTGAGAGTTTTTGCTTAGATGCCTTGACAGTGCTTGTATTAAGCACCCAGGGCCATACACTCCATTAAGTTTTCGTGAAATGAACTGTCTGTACTTGCTGATCCTGGCAGTGCTTGGGAGCTGGAATCCTCTCCAGCGAGCCCCTTCAGCCCTGTGACAGGTCGGGCTGGGATGGTTGTAGTGGAGTCTTCAGGGCACAGTATTTCCTTGGATAGACAAGGTGGGATGTTTTAAATGATGGTTAAAATGTAATGTGGAAGACAACCAAGTTCTCTGAAATGGAGATAGACAAAAAGGTTGTTCTTTTTTTTTATTTTTTTTTGGATACACAATCAATGGCCAGGTGGAAGGTGCTCTGTGGAGATGGGAGATGTGGTTTGTGTATCACTCAAATCTCCTGATGGTGTTGCTCTGTGTATCAGCTACATCACACTAGCTAAGTCTGAAATTACAGTGACTTTTAAGGTTGGGATTTTGATTTGAATTGAGGAGAAATACTGATAAAATTATATTTATAATTTCAGATTTATAGCCAAATGATGAATAGAATTGGAGGTTGATTACTGAACTGTCCATTAAATATATGGAAGAAATTGCAGAATGAGGTTCCCTTCCTTGGTATCTCTCCTGTGTCAGGGTGGTGAGTTGTGGTTGAGCTCCTGCCTGTAGTGGATGGTACAGCATTACAGATTCCCCAGGAATGCAGTGGAATTACTTTGGCCTCTGGGTGTATGGGGTAGCTCATCAGGGTCTCTCAGTGCCACTGTTGGAGACTTTTTAATTTCTGCTCACTTCCCAAAGGAGAACATGAATAACACCTACTGTATGGAATAGCAGAGTATAAAATTTTCTGTGATTTTTAGGAAAATGTTATTAAAGTCTGGATTTAAAGGCATTTTCTGCATGTGTATATACACTCGTGCAAGCACACCAGTTAAATATACTAGAGAGTTTACTGAGTATTGTACTAAATCAATATAGTTCTGAAATCTGGATTTGGTTTTAAAACAATTTCCCCATACAGTGTAAATTATAAAAACAGAAGTAAGGATTTGGAAACTTAAAAAATTTAACTTGGTATGTTTGAGTTGCACATATGACTTAAATCAGTATTTCTTATTTGCTGCATGATGTCTGTGTTATTCTTCTTGGGCATTGCAAGAATTTGAAATTAGAGCGTGGTGCATGTGAACAGAAAAGCAGGAACACAGAGGTAAAACAAAGAAGTTGGAGTTCTAATGGAAATTCTGAGTTCTTTCAATTTCCTTATAAATCTCGGTCTGTCTGATTTTGCTGTGTTCATTCTTACATAATTATGTAGCTTACAGTGATATTATAAATATTAATGTAGGATACCATTTATCTTACTGTGTATGATACTATTGTTAGCTGTGGTTCACACAAATCAACCTTGAGGGTGTGAAGACAGTCACTGATTCACAATTTTCACCAGGAAGAAAGTTGTTTTCACAGCTTTGTTAACATAACTACAAAACTTTGTGCACCCTGTGTTAAATTCTGGCATGAAACTTCTCACCATAGGAGAATGTACAACTTTTTAACACCTGATTTAACACTTCCCCCCC